>APFE031513410.1:76001-154024 GCA_000404065.3 Pinus taeda
TGGCAGTACGGCCGGAAACGCGTTTCACGGCCGTACCAAATGCGTTTCCGCGTTTCGTACCCGTTTCCGTACGGAAACAGACCTCTATACCACGTTTCCTGCAACATAGGTGCTTTAGTAATGCTCCACAGTTGAACATCACTCTGATCATCTGGCACGGTACCTGTGCGGATGTTTGGCATGCTACCCAACATTCTCTGCATTGCTGCCTCTTGTACTGTTGCCCATGGCTCTACCATTGCCACTGCTACATCTGTATTGCAGCTCCCTCTGCATTTGTGCTGCTGTTGGTCCTTTCTCCCAACACTGCATTTGCATTGCAACCCTCTCTCATCATGCTGCCCATAGCACTACCATTGCTATTGCTGCATTGCAACTCGGTTATTGAGACGATGGTAACTGATCTTCCCGACTACTGACATCCTTGTCAGGCTAGAAGCCCTCCTAATGCTAAAGCTCTCTTTGCTGCTATCCTGTGCTCCCTCTGTTGCCTCTGTGTTGCTGTAATAACTCTGTGCTTCTCGCACTGCTGCAAACACCTCTGTGCCTTCCTGCATTGCTGCAACCTCCTCTGTGCCTCTCGCACTGATGCAACCCCCACTGCGTTGTTACAGATCTCTGCACTTTAGCAATGTTCTGCCATTCCATCCGCATCTTGCTTCTACCGACATCCATCATCTTGCTACTGTCTCTCGGGGTTCTCGTAGCCATATGTGATCCAAGAGTTTGGGTACCTCAAGGATCCTGCCCCACATCTCCTGTAGTCCTCCTAACTATAGCTCGATGTCTCCCCACCTCTTCTCTAGAGGTACGTGAGCACTCATGGCAAAATCGTCATCATCCTCTACTTCCTTCTCCGCCATAGCCGGCGTTGCCTTGGAGTCAAAAGCCCCTCCCTTATTCTTCTTCATGGGACACTGGGTTGCATAATGGCCCAACTCTCCACAATGGAAGCACTTTATCTTGGAGATGTCCTTCTTCTTCCTCTTCCCTTGCTGTCTCGTAGATGTTAGAGCCGCATCCTCTTCCTCCTCTTTCTTGCTTCGACCTCTTTTGTTGCTACTTCCCGCCTTGGTCAGCCATCTGATCTCTTCTTGGCAAAGAGCTGACCGCAATTCTTCCCAATCTTGAAGATTCACTCTACCGAAAATGCTTTGGACGAATTTCTCCCACTCCTCAGAGACTGTGTTTAGGGAGGTCCTCACCATTAACTCGTGATCTGGCGTGGCCCCTATGGAAGTAAGTTGGTCTCGAATCTCCTGCAACCTGTTGAGGAGGTGATCTATCTGCTCCCCCTGCTGCATTTGATACGACCGCAACTAATTCTCCAGTAGCATCTTCCTCTGCATGGAACTGCCCTGATATAATGTCGTCAAGGTATCCTGCATCTCCTTTGTCGTATTCTTCTCGGAAATATGCTGAACTACATGATCCTTGTCCCATCAAGGATTATACACTTTGCCTTTGCGATTGCATCCTCATACTTTTCGTCACTGTTGATAATATTGGTGATATATTAGCGATATTCGAAAATATCGCAATATTTTCGGCAAAACGATATATCGCCGAGAAAATATCTCGATATTTTCAACATATTGGTAAAATATCACGATATTTTGCAAAATATCGGCTATATTTAAAAATTTGAAAAAATTATTTCTTATGCTTGTTGATATTTGCCGATATTTTGCTAATATTTTTGCCGATATTGCCGAGAAGATGTTTTCTGGACCCTTGCTGATATTTTGCTGATACCGATATTTTCAACACTGCTTTTCGTTATCAGTTGGGTCTACTGGGATAGCCATTGTTCTCAAGGTGAAGGCCTTGATGCGATGTCTATCCAGAACAGATGGGATCCTGGCCTTCTAGATGACAAAGTTGGACGCCCCCTCTAGCCTATTCTGATCCCTTAGTCCGTTCATTGCCATCTCCGCTCTTCTCTGACTCCCTCGGAGTCTCTACTTCCCTCCTGGAAGTTCTTCTCTAGACTCCCTCTGAGTCTCGATTTCCCTCTTGGAAATCCTCTCCTAGACTCCCTTTGAGTCTCGATTTCCCTCCAAGAAATCCTTCTGCCAATAGTGGAATCACACCTCTCTGATCCCCTTTTCTCCTGCAACACTGATCTGGATTTCTTGGCTAGAAATCCGCCTAGGTAGCGACTCCCTTCTACCTTGGTTCTGTCTTGTTAGACACTTTTCTGCTTCGACAACAACAACACCCCACCATCTTCACAATCCACAATCTGCCCACACCTTCCTAGGCCCCAACAACTGAAGAAATTGAGCCTCTTAGCTCTGCGCAATCTTGACAAGGCTGAATCGCTCCTCTGGCCAACTACTGCACTCCTACTTGGCTGAGCAGGATGACGCGGCTCCTCGTGAGCCTCTTCTGTCTTCTTCTGCCTCTGTGCTGGCCTCTCTTTGGCTCGAAATGATGACGCATGCCCTCTGCATCACTCCTCTGCTGGTTTCTGCTTAGGAACAACTTCTGTCACTCGGGACAACTATTTCTGCTGCAAATTTCCTGATGTAGCTGGTGCTTTCAGCTCTCTTGTGATCTACAACGATCTGATACCATGTTGAAATTTCTAAAGCTAACTTGTTAGAAAATTTTCCGCACTATTTGGTTTATTTCACCTACTTGTTTCAATAACTGAACAAGTTATTTAACCATATAAATACTGAAATAAACACAAATGCAATCTCAACCATCTACATATCATCAACTGAAAGAAATAGACAAACACACAAGGGACACTGTTATTTTTGGACAATCGTCCTCGGAAAAACCCAACATGGGAAAATCAGTGTAACAATTTTGAGGGGGTTATTATTAAGAAGGTTTTCTTGAGTGCAACTGGGTGCCAAATTGGCTCACCCGATAGAGAAACCAATATGGCAGTAATACCTCTCTTCGGAACCAGATATTCGGCAAGTTTGCTCCATGAAAGTCTCTCCAACACCTCTTTGAGGCTCTGCGTTAGCCATCCTGGCCTTTGTGTCAGCCTAGAACCCTCTACGTCAGCCTATAGATGCTCTGCATTGGCTCTCTAGCCCTGTGCGTCATTGACGCAGGCCCTCTGTGCAGTCACTCTGGCCTTCTGCGTGGCTCCCGCTAGCTCTGCGCTGGTCTTCCAGCACTATCTCTGCCTGTTTGCTATGCACTCACTGCCCCTCACTGCAACTCTGATCACTAGTTCAATTTCTCTCAGCAAACTTTGCTTCAGAAAATCGAACTGATTGATCAATTTGGTGTATCTCCAACTGACTCTCAAGTCTCCTCATATTTTTTTTTGTTGTGTTTTCAACGATCGAGATTAAATCTCTAAGTAACGGCTAAGATTAGATTTGGCTTGATCCATGTCATTTAGAACCTTCTCATCTAGTTTTATATTAATACCCATTAATATTTTTATTTTCCTAAGTTTAGACTTAGGAACCCATTAAAAAATATTAATTATTTTAATATCTCTCTAACCAGGTGGAATTTCCCCAAACCATTTCTGGGTCTTGGATATCTCATGTGCGTTAGCATCTCCACCAATTTTCATGGCTAGAGCACATCCGATGCTACTACCCCAAATCAACGTTCAAGATAGGATGATGCTTTGAAGAAGAGCTAGCAAAAGGTCTGGACTGTGTCCTGTGCTGCTTTCCGTTTGCTATAACTCGCTACTGGTGTCTAGGTGATTTGATGTGCATGTTGATAAGGGATCTAGTGTGGAGACATCTCTGTGGTCTTTGAGGAGGGAGAATGGTCCCTCTAGTTCACACTGATCTGGAGCTAGAAGCAATGTTGTCATCAACCTGTCTCTTAGTGCCCATAGTATATGGGAGCACCGTAAAGGAGGTGATCTGTTGAATAGGATTTGACCCAGGAGGACGCTGGAGAGTGTGGGTATGAAGCTTGAGGGGCTCTTGCATGTTATTTCACATGGTTTGGGCTCGAGTTTGGGTTTGACATCCATAAAGTTCGATTCAAATTCAAAATTTTGTTAAGATTCAAATAATGTTCATGTTTAGGTTCAAATATATAATAATAATAATAATCAATATATATTACTTAATAATAATTAATATATATTTAATATATATTATTAATAATTAATATATATATTAACTTTATGTATTTATAATAAATTATAACTTTACTTGTATTTATATTAATATATAACTATACAAAAAATATATTTTCTGCTGTATGCATTTAATTCGTCTCAATCTTTTATGGTTTTACATATTGTTACAACTTATATTGTTAACAATCCGTGAAGCAGAGTACATAGCAGCAAATCAAATTTTTTCTAATCAATGTCATCATTGAGCTTCCAGTTATATGATTGTAAACCCTATTTCTGCAAAATTTTATTGTAAATGATGCTAGTATGGCCTTTGAGTCATGTAATTGCACCTAGGTAAGCCTATGATTTTTGTCAAAGGATTTCATACTAGGAAGTTTTTAACCTCCCCGAATTATGTGTGTTTGTAAACATCGGATAATCGACAAAGTTTTTCTTTTAGCTATAACCCCATAGCTAGGGTGAAATTCTTTGGCAACGTCTTAAATGTGTCTTAGTGTTTATCGAGTCTATTGTAAAAGTGTGTTTAGGAATAATTTTAGCACATGGTCCCTCATAATTAGACACAATGGCAAAATTATTTTATTATAAACACACTTGGTTTCATACTAGATCATATTGTGTCACAGAATTGGATAATGTCTTGAGGGTATGGTCTAATGTGCATTGCTTCCTCTAAGGGTTGAATTAAATTGTAATATCTTGATGTAAACAATATCTTAGTGCATCGTCTGTTGAAGAAAATGTAACTAGGTTCGGTCTTCATAATGACATGATCTTTGTAAATGATGAAATACAAGAAATAAAATTATTTTTGTATAAGTACAAAACACAGATCGTCTAAAATTTGGGATGAGTACAGAGGTACAATATTTCGGATGGGTCCAGTAGGGTACAGAACTTAGACTCCTCTGCACCTTCGTGGGTAATCATAATGAGTAATAATAGTGTCATGATCTCACAATCTCAGAGATCTCTGTTCTTTGGATGGGTACCACAGAGATGAAATTCTTCTTCGGCCTCTTCACAGTCTTAATGATTACAATCTCAACCTCCTCGGTGGTTACAATCTCGACATATCTCAATAATGAAGATCTCGGTGTAGGGAGAAAAACACAGTCGCAGTCTTGGCATATTTGTGATTATGAGGATTTAAGTGATCCCAGAGTAATACTCTCTTAGCATACTAGACACAATCATGATCTCAACATAATGTGAAGGTGCAACAAGGTGTAAAGATCTCAATGGTGCAATAATGATGACTTCGGTGTAGCAGCAATGATGACTTCAATAGTAGTGATGATGATCTCAGCGATGACGAAGAAGAGGATTGGTGTCTTGGTCATGGAGTGGCTAAATAGGTCAAGGGTCATGGCCTTGGTATTCGTCAATTGGAATCTTTATAAGAAGAATTTTGTGTGGGTTTTCCTCTCAAAGAGTGAGAGGTTTTGGCCCTGATAGAAAGCCAACTTCTTCTGTTCTTGTCTCTTTTGTTTTGGTAACTTTTTGATGAACTAAGAAGACAAACTCTAATAATATCAAGCAAAGATTGTGCTAATAAGGAAAAGTTAAAACTACCTCACAAATAGTTATCATGAAGAGAAGAATCTTATTAACTTGATTTGCCCTGAATTCTTCAACATGGTATCAGAGTAAAGGTGTTGAAGTCTAAGGAAGGGCAACGAAAAGAGACATTCAAGAATCAATTTTCAAAAGCAAGTTGAAGGGCTTTGTGTTTCAAAACCTACATCAAAGATTGAAGGAGCAGTGTACAACAATAGTATACAACGGCAAGGGATTTTGTCTATATAATTAAGGAGACAGTCTACAACAAGAAGACAATTTAGTCCTACAACAAGGCTAATTTGGATCCTTATCTGAAGTTCTAGGATCAAGTAATCTCAATCAAAAGATGAAGCATTTAGAACTCGGGTAAATGGCAACAGTTTTGGTGTATCCCATAGTTTCAGTCTATGTCATACAATGATCTCATCATACTAGTAGATTGAATCCTTTTCTATAACGAATACAGTCTTGACAACTCAGATTCATGATACTCAATGGCATATTGAAGTAGGATCATCTACAACATAGTGCTCAGAAATAGCTCTAGGTACTATAAGGTGATCGGAGCAAGTAACCTTGATGTTCTATGATTCTACAAGATGCTACATACGTTCACCTGTGTGACAACGATATAGTGCCATCTCAAATCATAAGGATCAAATGTGTAAGTCGTAGTAACTTGAAGGCAAGCTTCCTATTGTTAGAATAAGGATCTCATCCGGAGCAAGCATCAATGCATCTGCTTTAACTACTTTCAACATGATCAAGGTGAATATTTTATCTTTAGATGTAAAATATTTTCATTAATCAATTTGGTAAAATGACTTCATGATTGCAAGGAGATCTATAGGTTGGATGGGGTATAAGGAGGATTGTCATAATCCTCATAGATAAGAGAAGTCAGTAAACATATCAATGAAAAAGGTCTCCCTTGAATTCATGGGTGGGAGCTCTTAAGGTCCTCTCAACATACTGAAAGATATATTCTCTGAAAATGCAGTAAAGAAGGTCACATCACTTAGACCTGGTCTACACAAAAGTGAAGGTACCAAAGAATGAAGGAATATCTTCATGAAATCTCAATTGAGAGATCTGGGAGAGATGATGAGAAGATAATCATCATTGTTCTAACTGATAAGCAAGCTAACAAATGTCCATGAACAAGAAGGTTACGTCGTTCGACAATTTGTGGTCTCCATGCTAGATAGAGAAAGACAAGTTGATGGCAAAAGTATTGAAGGTTAAAGCACTCAAACATTTTGCAGAAAGGAAAGGGAAGTTTGGTCCTCAAACAAGACAAAACAATGCCATAGAAAGATTATGGAAAGAAAGCTCATATCGCTGGAAATATGGAGGAAGCTGAAGAAAAGGGCCAAGGAAAGAGGGAGTAACATATATCTATTGTGATTAAGATGGTATCCCTCACAAAAGGGTCCTATCATAAGCTCCTAAATCTTTTGTTATAGAGATGACCATGATAATAAGATGCATCGTGGCAACATGAAAACATTAGAATCAACAGTTTGCGATATCGCCATGGGAATCATGAAGGACAAAATCCATGGCAGTCAAACCTGAAGGATATAGCTCGTGGGAACCTCATGGGACATTGAAGGAAAGGATGAAGTTGTCTAGGAGAAGGCTCATCATACATCAAGTCAAAAAGGAAACGTCTGCTAGATGGGGATATGCAAGATTGTCAAGGTTCTCTGATGGAATCGTCATTGGAGGGTTCACTAATCTAGAAAAGAAACAAGTGTTTCATTAGGAACTCCATCTTATGGAATTCATGGGATGATGGTATATTGGCATGAGAAATAAAGCAGATCAAGGGATTGAAGATCTTTTCAATCAAGGAAGCTGCTCGAAGAAGCTTAGATGACCTAAAAGTAAAATGAGGTATGTATGCCTGTGTTTAATATTATAATGTCATGTCGTATGGTTGCTGGTAACATGGATCATTACTTTTATCTTGAGAAGCATGATCAAGGGAAAAGGATCTCCTCCTCTGAAAAGATGCAGAAAGGCATAAGTCACACTAGATGAAATCAACATAATATGTTCTCATATGAAGTATGAGGTGGTTGACTACAATTAAAAGCTCCTGGGAATGGAATGTGTGAGGAAGGAAGAGACCAAGAGATATGCAACCATGATGAAGGCAATCAACATCCAAAGGACCAAGAAGATTTGACTAAGAAATCTCCCGGAAAGATATGAAGACTTTGATAAAAGTCTGAAAAAGATGGAGACATTTGACTATGGATATCTTTGGGAGATGTGTCAACATGTATGCAGGATGCTGATACCTACAGGAAAATGTCATGATGAAGAGCCATCTTGTAAGGTACTATTTGATTTAATTGTTGATTTGGGCTAGCATTGAATGTATCTAGCCACGAAATTTGGTGGAGAGGTTGGGGCACATAAGATCTCCAATACCCAGAAAGGGCTTGGATAGATTCTAAACATGTGAGGAGATATTAAAATAATTAATATTTTTAATGGAGTCCCTAAGTCTAAACTTAAGGAAAATAAAATATTAATGTGTATTAATATGAATCTGTGTTAGAATGGTCCAAACGACATTGATCAAGCCAGATCTAATCTTAGCCGTTGATTAGGGACTTAATCTTGACTGTTGAGATGTCAACAGAAAAAGTATAAGAGGAGGCTTGAGGGGCACTTGGAGAACACACTGAGGGAGACCAGTCAGTTCAATTTCTAGAGCGGGGTTTGCTGAGAAATTGAACTAGTGGTCTTGAGAGCAGTCAGAAGGCAACAAGTACGGAACAAAGAGATGGGAGATTAGCGCAGAAGAGGCAGATGTAGAACCAGAGGAAGCCACACAGAGGCAGCAGAGGCTGCGCAGAGACAAAAGGGCTTGCGTCATCCACACAAAGGCTGCAGGAGTGACGTAGAAGCCCATAGAGGCTGCGCAGAGTCTCAGTAGGTTGACACAGAGGGTTTTAGGCTGAAGCAGAGGGTTTCAAGCTGTAGCAGAGGTCAGTAGGGCATACACTGGGTTTAGAATAGTGTTGGAAGTTTGTCTATCTATGGGTAAGCCAGTTTGGCACCCCGTTGTACAAGAAAATTGCTGAATAATAAAATCCTCCCTTGCTGCACCGATTTTCCCACATTGGGTTTTTCCGGGGACATTAATCCAAATAACTGTGTCAATATGTGCATAAGTTTGTTTCTGTATTACGATGTGATATCTGCAACAATATTTATTTTTATGTTTGTTGAATTAATTTCATGAATAACTTATGATGAAATAAGTAGGAAAAGTAAATCAATTGCTGCAATGATAGAATTTTCACATGGTATCAGAGCAAGTAATCAGAGACAGAAAGGGAAAATTAGTTATGGGTCAAGACCACAATGCAGAGGCATCCACCTCAGGGGATTCACACAGATTTTCAGAAGATTGCACAAGAGAGAGAGATTTCGATTTCTCTATGTTGGCTTCCAGGTTGGAAGAAGAAGTGGCATGCATGACTAGTGTTGCATCATCAGAAGTATGGTATACAGACAGTGTAGCCTCGTGGCATATGACGGGAATCAAGGAGAGTTTCTCAGAATATCGAGAAGAGAAGATGAACTTTCAGATCACCATGGGGAACAAGGCAAAATGTACTCTAGTAGGAAAGGGTACCATAGTTTTTCAGACAGAATCGGGAGAGCAGTTCCGTGCCACAAATGTGCTGCATGTAGGATTGGGGATGAACTTACTTTCCGTGTCACAACTACAAGGCAAGGGCTATGATGTCTACTTCATCAAGGGAAAGGTATACGTCAAATGCCGAGTTGGAAAAAGAAAGTGCAGATGGAGATCAAAAGTAATCGGTTGTATGGATTACAACTAGAATATCCAATGGCACTAATAGGCAGTCATAGGGACAAAGGCTTGAACGAACTATGACATAAAAGGATGGGTCACTTGCACCATGGAGCTTTGAGAATTCTCAGGAGCACTGTAACAGGAGTTCCGTATTTGAGTATTTGAGTATGTAGTGGATGCGCTCTAGGAAAGTATGCCAAGGCGACATTTCCTAGGAGCAACCATAGGGCCAAGAGTGTACTAGGATTGATACACTCGGATATCTGCGGACCTATGTCCGTCAAAGCTCTCAACGGTGCCGAGTATTTCCTTACTTTCATTGATGACCACTCGAGGAAAACTTGGATCCATTTTCTGAAAACCAAGGATGAGGTTTTCTGCCGATTCAAGGAGTTCAAAGCTCTAGTGGAGAATCTGACAGGTAAGAAAATAAAAGTCTTGCGTTCAGATAATGGTGGAGAATATGTCGATAAGGACTTCACTGATTATTGCGCTAAGGAGGGCATCAGAAGAGAGTGGACAACTCCCTACAATTCGGAGCAGAATGGGGTGGCAGAAAGAAAAAACAGGACTATTGTAGGAACAACTAGGGCCATGCTGTATGATCAGGATATGCCAAAATTCCTGTGGGCATAAGCATGCAACACAACTGTCTATGTTCAGAAGAGGAATGCTCATCGGGCATAGGGCAAGATTACTCCAGAGAAAGTCTTCACTAGGAAGACACCTAAAGTCAGTCATTTCAGGATATTTGGGAGTTTGGCATATTATCGCATACCCGAAGAAAAGAGAAAGAATTTGGATCAGAGTGCAGAAAAGGGGTATCTAACAGTATATAGCGAGAACGCTAAGGCATACAAGATCTATCTTCCAGGGAGCAGGAAGGTAGTAGTACGACAAGATGTAAACTTCATGGAGGACAGAGCTTTCAGAAGATCTCGCGAATGCCTTCCAAGGAGTAGTCAAAAGAGGATCCGTTGGTCATGCCTCTTAAACGAACTAAAGCGAAGAATCCTTCCTTAGATCAGGAAGATTCTCAGGATGAGGAAGAGGAGCGAACAAAAGCACCTGTTGGCAGAGGAAGAACTAGTAGGGAACTTCGTCAGATTCTGCGCGATGCAGAGAACTTCATCGAAGAGCCAAGGAACAGTAAAAGGGAGCGAAAACAACCAAACAAGTATCGGGCATTAGTAGCTCAGGATGGAGAGCCTGCCAGCTTCAAAGAGGCAGCTCAACATCAGGTCTGGCTAGATGCAATGGTGGAAGATTATAAATCCATAATGGTAAACAATGTCTGGGAGGTGATGTCAAGGCCTCAAGACAGATCTTTGGTAGGTTCAAGATGGATCTACAAGATCAAATATGTTGCAGAAGACAATATTGAAAAATACAAGGCCAGGTTTATGGCTAAGGGTATGCTCAAAAGAAAGGGATTGACTATGAGGAAACCTTCTTCCCGTTAGCCACGTATATATCTATTAGGACCTTGATATCTTTTGCAGCCCAGATGGGATGGGAGATCCATCAGATGGATGTCAAGACAACATTTCTGAACAGGGTAATAGAAGAAGAAGTATACATTGAACAACCAGAGGGATTTGAAACTCATGAGAAGAAGTCTCATGTATGCAGACTGAAGAAAGCCTTGTATGGGCTGAACCAGGCACCAAGAGTGTGGTATGGTCGAAGAGATGGCTACTTGCAGAAGATGGGGTTTGTCAAGAGTGAAGCGGATCCGAATCTCTACTATCTAGTAGTAGAGAGCGAGCCACTTATCTTAGTATTATATGTGGATGATCTCTTCCTGATAGGATCATCTAGACTCATTGAAGACTACAAGAAGAATCTAGCCACAGAGATCGATATGAAGGATTTGGGACGAATGCATTATTTTCTAGAGTTGGAAGTTTGGCAGCAGAAAGGGGAAATCTTCGTTGGGTAAGGAAGGTATGCTACAAACATCCTCAAAAGGTTCGGGATGGGAGACTGTAGACCTATGGCTATGCCAATGATCACCAACTAGAAGAAGCTTGATGCATCAGAAGACAAGGATGTCGATCCCACCATATACCAACAGCTCATAGGGTCCCTGATGTATCTAGTCAATACCAGGCTAGATATTTGCTGCGCTGTCAACACCCTCGGTTAGTTCATGGTGGAACCAAAGAGGGCTCATTGGGTAGCAGCCAGGCATGTTCTAAGGTATTTACAGGGAACAATTGATTATGGGCTCTTGTATAACAAGGGGAAGGATATTAGGTTGAGTGGATTTACTGATGCGGATTGGGTAGGAAGTTCAGTGGATCAGAAAAGTACCTCTAAGTATTGTTTCAACATTGGATCAAGAATAACCTCTTGGTGCAGTAGGAAACAGAAGTACGTGGCTTTGAGTTCGTTTGAGTTAGAATATATGGCAGCAAGCACAACTTCGTGTGAGGCCATATGCCTTAGACAACTACTGGTAAACCTATTCAAAAGAAATATGGAGGCGACCAAGATGATGTGTGATAATCAAAGTTGCATCAAACTCTCTGAGAATCTAGTATTTCATGATAGGTCAAAGCATATTGATATTCGGTGTCACTTTGTCAGAAATTGTGTCCAACGTGGAGCTGTACAGTTGAGCTACACTCCTACAGGGGAACAAGTGGCAGATATCCTCATCAAGGCCCTTGGAAAGTCAAAATTTGACTACTTCAGGGAAAAGATGGGGATGGTAAAGAACCCCTTTCAGAATTAGTGTGTTAGCAACACGAATGAAGATGGAGTTGCAGCGTTGGGAGAAATGACCAACAACAACATAGATGCAGAGGGAGTTGCAGTGCAGATGCAATGTTGGGAGAAAGGACCAACAACAACATAGATGCAGAGGAAGTTGTAGTGCGGATGCAGTGTTGGGAGAAAGGACCAACGACAGCACGGATGTAGAGGGAGCTGTTGCACAGATGCAACAGTGACAGTGGCGGAGTCACGGGCAACAATACAGGAGGCAACAATCCAGAGGATGTTGGGCAGGAAGGCCTAGCATCAACACAGGTACTGATGCCGGATGTTCAAAGTCATACTCAATGAGGAGTATTGCTAGAGCACAATCCTCGCTAAGAGGGAGTGTTGATTTGGGGTAGCATCAGATGTGCTCTAGCCACGAAATTTGGTGGAGAGGTTGGGGCAGATAAGATCTCCAATACCCAGAAAGGGCTTGGGCAGATTCTAAACAAATCAGGAGATATTAAAATAATTAATATTTTAATGGAGTCCCTAAGTGTAAACTTAGGGAAAGTAAAATTTTAATGTGTATTAATATAAATCTATGTTAGAATGGTCTAAAAGACATGGATCAAGCCAGATCTAATCTTAGCCACTGATTAGGGACTTAATCTCGGTAGTTGAGATGTCAACATAAAAAGTATAAGAGGAGGCTTGAGGGGCACTTGGACAACACACTGAGGGAGATTAGTGAGTTCAATTTTTGGAGCGGGGTTTGCTGAGAAATTGAACTAGTGGTCTGGAGAGTAGTCAAGAGGCAGCAAGTACGGAACAGAGAGACGAGAGATCAGCGCAGAAGAGGCAGACGCAAAACCAGAGGAAGCCGTGCAGAGGCAACAGAGACTGCGCAGAGCTAGAAGGGCCTGCGTCGTCCACGCAAAGGTTGCAAGAGTGATGCAGAGGCCCAGAGAGGCTGCACAAAGCCTTAGTAGGTTGACGCAGAGGGTTTTAGGCTGTAGCAGAGGTCAGTAGGGCCTCATCTATGAAGAGCTCTTCTTGAGCGTATGTAAAATATATATGAGTCAACCTAGTGTCTAGAAAATCCCTCCAAAAAGACAAGCACAATCCTCTTGATGCCGGCTTGTAAAATGAATTAAATACAGTCATGTCGGCTCACTTGAAATGACACATCTCCTCATGAACACAAGTCGACTACTTTATGGAGGTCGAATTACTATAAATACCCAGTTAGAGTCTACGCAAAAGAAGAAGGTACAAAGCACAAATCCTCTGAAATTTCGGATGAGTACAGAGGTATAGTATTTTGGATGGGTCCAGTAGGGTACAAAACTCAGACTCCTCTGCACCTTCGTGGGTAACACAGTGAGTAATAACAGTCTCATGATCTCGCAATCTCAGAGATCTCTGTTCTTCGGATGGGTACCATAGAGATGAAATTCTTCGGCCTCTTCATAGTCTTAATGATTATAGTCTCAACCTCCTCGGTGGTTACAGTCTCGACATATCTCAATAATGAAGATCTCGGTGCATGGAGAAAAACACGATCATAGTCTTGGCGTAGTTGTGATGATGAGGATTTAAGTGATTCCATAGCAATACTCTCTCGGCATACTAGACACAGTGATGATCTCGACATAATGTGAAGGTGCAACAAGGTGTAAAGATCTCAGTGGTGCAATAATGATGACTTTGGTGTAGCAGCAATGATGATTTCGGTGTAGCAACAATGATGACTTCAGTAGCAACGACGATGATCTCAGCTATGACGAAGAAGAGGATTGGTGTCTTGGTCTTGGAGTGGCTAAATAGGTCAAGGGTCATGGTCTTGGTATTTGTCAATTGGAATCTCTATAAGCAGAATAATGTGCGGGTTTTTCTCTCAAAGAGTGAGAGGTTTTGGCCCTGGCAGAAAACCAACTTCTTGTGTTCTTGTCTCTTTTGTTTTGGTAACTATTTGATGAACTAAGAAGACAAACTCTAATAATGTCAAGCAAAGATTGTGCTAATAAGGAAAAGTTAAAAATACCTCACAAATAGTTATCATAAGGAGAAGAATCTTATTAACTTGATTTGCCCTAGATTCTTCAACATGGTCCCTCATAATTAGACACCATGGCTAAAATATTTGAAGGTGGAAAAATAATTAATCCCCTCTAGAGTCAATTAATTAATTTTTTTTTGGCAGAATTAAATAAAAATCCTAAGCCAGAAAATTAATTAATTTTGAGTCAAAAATAATTATAGAGATTAAATTCTTTGCAAGTGCAAAATAATAAAAAATTCGTGGGTCAAAAGGCAATCAATTTTTGGAGGTCCTTCACCAAGGGAAAAATTGATATTTTAAGAAAATTTGAGCCCTTGGACCTTGGTGGTTTAGGTCAAAGACAAAATTTTGAGGAAATTAATCCAAAATATTAATTTTTGGATTAATAAGAAATGATTTTTAAGAAAAAATCGATTTAATCTCAAAAAATAAGAAATCAACAATGGAGATTAAAAGAAAGTCAAGTTGTTTTCGATGGACGAGATCATTTTTCTTTTGACGAGGATCAAGCCAACTAGCGGTTGTCTCCACTTGGAGGGGTTTATTTCTCACTCATTCTATATATTATAAGGAAGCTATTGAGCTCCTTGGACATCCTCTCATAATCTTTGGGATGATGTAATTTTGTAACACATCTGTTGAGCCTTGCTTTGCTGGAATTATTTTTCTCATAATATAAAGACTTTGGGGCAACTTCCGATTTGAGGAAGGTGACCTAAGCTCTTCCCCTCTATCCTCAGACAGGTACTCCCATCGGAGTCCCAGTTTGCCTCTCTCAACTCCGCCAAGGACAAATACCAGTGCCTTTCATCTGCAATCTGGGAAGCTGCGCTCCAATCCCTCCCCCATTCCACCCGTACCGCCACCACCTCCTGCAAACTGGGAAATTGCCATATGAATAAATGGTATGACCAGGAATGCAAGTCTACGCATCAGGACCTTCGACATGCATTTCGGAACTCCTTACCAACATACCCTGACCTCTGTTCAACTTACCGTCGCCTCCTTCGCCACACGAAGCGCCTTTTCACTGCCCATAGAAGACATGTTCTTTCCAGTCTCCTCCTTCGCTCCCCTAAAGAGTTCTGGGGAGCCATTCTTTCCCGGCGCTTGCCTACCCTTGTTGACCTTCATCCTGCCTCAATGTTCTCTCACACCTCCCAGCTGTATGACATTCTGGGCAACCCTGATTCAGGTTACTTTCACCCCCCCCCCCCCCCCCCCCCCCCCCCCCTCCACACCCCTCCACACCTCTTCACTTTGACAAAGATATCAGAGAGGCAATATGGACAATGAATAGCAGCAGGGCAGCATACGAAGAAGGCTTCCAGGCAGAATTCTTCAAGTATGGATTTCGCCCCCTAGTAGGATATGTAGTGGACCTTTTCAATTAGGTGGTTCGGGATGGATTTCCGGATGGTTGGTCTCACCACATTATCTACCTAATCCACAAGTATGGGCCTACTTCTGACCCCAAAAACTACAGGACAATCATGGTTGGGCACACATTCTCCAAGTTATATGCTGCAACACTCCACAGGACACTCTCCCAGTTCCTTGAACAGAGACAACTCAGGGCTAAGGGCCAAGCAGGATTTCTTCCAGACCACCAGACGATCGATCGACCACATCCTTACTCTTCATGCGGTGATCGAGGAGGCTAGGCATCGACCCTCTAAAGTGTACTGCTGTTTTGTAGACTTCTGGAAGGCCTTTGACTCAGTCCCGAGGGAAGATCTTTTCTAGAGACGAGAGATTGGCATCTCCTCGACTCTCTTGACAGTTATCATGCACCTCTATGAGGCCATCCTTGGCCGTCTCCGCATAGTCTGAGGAATGTCGGATTTCATTCGTAGCACCATTGGAGTCAAGCAAGGATGCCCCCTTTCTCCTACCTTATTCGGGATCTCTATCGATGAGCTTGAGTCCTTCCTCCGGGAACATATCCAAAAGACAGATGGGTGTTTTCTTCACCAGGTCCTGATTTCCATCCTCCTCTTTGCAGATGATATTGCCCTTATTGCCTCCTCCAAAGAAGGCCTTCAGAGACAACTAGATGCTCTTGCAGCTTTTTGTGACCGGAGGCATCTAGCTGTGAACTTGGGTAAAACCAAAGTGATTATCTTTGATGGAGTCAAGAAAACCTCAGACTTCCACTTCCTATTTAAAGGTGAAGAGATCGATATCGTCAGCAACTGTACTTATTTGGGAGTTCAGTTTTCAGGGCCTCGCTTCAGCCTACGTCCAACCCTTTAGCCTCGGATCAACAAAGGGTATGGCTCCCTAGCCCTTCTAGAGAGGCAATGTTTCCGGCATCATTTCCAGGACATTTTGTCCCAGATGAGCATCATGAACACTTTGGTTCTCCCCACATTACTTTACGGCTCAGAGATTTGGGGTCCCTCTCTCCTAGAGTCAGATTGGGCTTCAGCGGAGCGGGTTTAGACCCTTCTTTTGCGCCGTTTCATTAGGCGTAAGCAGACAGTTCCTCAGCACATCATTCTAGTAGAGTTTGGGGCTCAACCTTTCCGCCTAGAGGTGATTTTCAGATTAGTGTCGCTCTTGCACAGGATCTGGGGCCTGGCAGATGCCAGGAAGGGTTGAGATAGATACCCATATTTAGCCTATTGCTCCTCGGAGAACATCACCCATATGCAGACAAGCAGATCCAAATGTTGGTACACCGGTGTGACAAAGCTTCTGGAGGCTTCAGGAATCCAGATTGACCATCTCCCTCCCTTTTAGTACTCTCTGAATGCTCCAGGCCACCTCCTTAGCAATCAACAAGAGCTGAATAAAATCATTAAGGAGGATATTTACAGATGATACGTTCAGACTACATGGACTAATCCTCCAATGGGTTGCGTCCAAAAATGGCCTTCTACGCGAAACATTGCATGGAGATCAGGGATGGGCTCATCATCAGACCCCTGTACACATTCCAACATTGGATGCATGCCCTTAGAATCCCCCTCGGGCAACTCAGAGTTGGGTCTCATAGACTCCAGTTGGAGACAGATCACCACATCGATAGGGCAGACAGGATTTGCCAGCGCTGCCACTTATAGGAGATAGAGACAGAGACACACTTCATCTTCGGATGCCCTGCTTACTACGAGATCTGAGTGATCCAGGTGGATGTTGGTGGCCACCCACCTATCCCATTTGGACCACCACAACTGTCTCTTTCAGTTTTTCAGTTTCCGTAATTGTAGCACAATTTACTATTTTTAGCAATTTTTCGGGTCCTGAACTTCCAGAGCCGTTTTGAGGCCCTAAACAACGTTTTTTGGGAAATCTGGGAGCAACATGGGTCCATGGATTGATGTTGCTCTTCCCAAAGTGATATTTCTCGGATAGATCTTTCTAACGAGCTATTGTACACGTCAAACAGAGATCGGGTGCCAAAGTTACGACCCCGGGA
The DNA here is from genome assembly GCA_000404065.3 of Pinus taeda. Taxonomy (NCBI): domain Eukaryota; kingdom Viridiplantae; phylum Streptophyta; class Pinopsida; order Pinales; family Pinaceae; genus Pinus; species Pinus taeda. The sequence continues at coordinate 93,688 of APFE031513410.1, forward strand.
AATTGATGTACCAATTTACCCAAATGGGGCCCACAATTTGGCATTTCATCTTCTAGGGTTAGGTTTTTGGATGTTAGGGTTTTCCATTGTTTCTCAACAATAAATAGGCCTTCGAGCCTCATTGTAACACAGTTCAGAGGCATGTGGCCGCCACATCTCTTCTCAGAGATAAGCTACCATTGCCCCAGCTGGTTTATTTCCATTTCTATTTGTAAGCATATTTCGGTATTTTACATTAATGAAATGAAGTATTATTTCCGTTGCATATCTGTTTTATGGTTATCTCTCTGTTTTATTGTGTTCCTGTTTAAATCTGGATCAGTGGTATCATAGGGGTTTGCTTTTTCTCTGTTTTTTTTTGCATGTCCCCAACGAGGTCGGGATATAAGGAGTTAGGGCTTGAACTAGTCAAACCTTTGCAAGACGAGCCTCGCAAATCCCAGCGAAAAGAAAGACGAGGGGGCAGGAGATCCTATTAAAATCTTGCTCGAAGAAGCCCTCCAGCGGCAAAGGAACACAATGATGGATAACTTTGCACAGATCCTTCAGCGGCTACCCAGAGGCGACGCGTCGGCTTCCAACAGCTACTTTGGAAACGCCACACCGTTTAAGTAAAAGATAATTTTGAAATCCCCATCTTCGAGGGTCAAATAGACGCAGATGTCGTAGATAAATGGTTAAATCTGCTAGATGGGTATTTTTCTGTTCATGAATTTTCGAGTCGGGAAAAGATTGTGTTCGCTCTTCTCAAAGCAGTCCCCCACCTTAAGGACTGGTGGGAAACCTACTGCGAGCAGAAGAATGAAAGCACGGGCTCACTATTTTCAGCTGCACCCACTTGTGATTCATTTCGGGATGTTGTCAAGGAGCAGTACTACCCTGTCAAAAGCTACGAGGACATACATAAAGTGGACCACGCTGCGACAGGGAAGGGACCAAGATGTGCCGGATTTCACAAACATTTTTCATACCCTTTGCACACAGTTGGGTATCAAGGACTTTGAGTTGCATTTGGTACTCAAATACCGCCACTGCCTACACAAATACATTCAGGAAGTGATGGAGTTCCTAAACATCACCTCGCTCGGCACGACGTACTGATACGCTGTCAAAATCCAGCAAAAGTTCAAACAGAAGAAGCGAGACTTTGGATCTGCGAATCCGAAGACCAAAGGACAAAGCCAAGGCGGGGTGACCTAAGACAACCTGTCGAAGCCGCAAGAAAAGAACAACACCACGAAGTTGAAAAAGGACATAGGAAAGTGGTGTGAGTTCCACAAGAGCCCCACTCACAACGCAAGTGAGTGTTGGACCAAGCAGTAGCTAGTGGCCGAGTTAAAGGCTTCCGAATCAGATGCATGTTCCGACTCTCAGCCAGAACCCGACAAGGGGAATGGCAAAGGGAAGCAAATCATTGATGCAGATCCTAGCGCCACTGTTGCCATCGCCAAGATCCAGAAAAATGAGCCCGAAGATCCAGAGGAGGGGCAACGTCTTTTCCACTCACATATTTGGGTGAAGGGTTTGCTGTTGCAATTCATTGTCGACAGTGACAGCTAAAAGAACCTCATTTCAGAAGAGGTCGTGAAGCAGTTGGGCCTACCGACTACACCAGACCCACAGCCATACAGTATCGGGTGGCTTCGAGAAGGACGACATCTCAAAGTTCACCAACAGTGTTGCCTTCCTTATAGCATCAAACCCTTCACAGACAAGGTATTATGTGATGTTACACCTCTGGATGTTTGTGATGTACTATTAGGCCATCCATACTTGTGGAGGCGACATGCTGTGTATGAGTCAAGGCCTCACGCTGTCATTATTTCTTTGTGTAATTCATTATACAGGATACCGGAGGTAGCCCTACCTACCACCACCTCTTTGATCACTTCTAAGAAAGGCAGCAAGCTCATCTCCCAGACTAGGAAATTCATTTGTCTGGTTCGCTCCCAAAGTAAGGGGAAGATCGTCACCACATCCATGACCCCCGCGAAGGGTTCCTCTACACAGCAACAAAGGAGTACGGTCATGACAAAACACAGGAACAACTTCTCCTCACCCTCAGGGGTACCACACAAGTTTCAGGTGGGCGACAAAGTTTGGTTACATCTGCAGAAAGAACGACTTACAAGAGCTTATCAGAAGCTCTGACCACTGCGACATGGTCCTGACAGCATTACCAAGGCCATGGGAAACAATGCTTTGGAGCACAACATTCCTCCATTCCTTCGCTTGCACCGAGTGTTCAATGTAGACCATCGTCGACCATGCTTCCCACCATTACTGGACACATCAGAGATTTCTGAACAACTCACCAGAAACCCAGCTAAGTAGAAGCTTCCTCATCTCAAGGAGGAACTCAACGCAATGGGGACCATTGCTTCTTAAGGGGGGAGGAATGATCCAGGTGGATGTTGGTGGTCACCCACCTATCCCATTTAGACCCCCACAACTGTCTCTTTAAGTTTTCCAGTTTCCAAAATTGTAGCACAATTTACTATTTTTAGCAGTTTTTCGGGTCCTAAACTTCGAAAGCTGGTTTGAGGCCCTAAACGACGTGTTTTGGGAAATCTGTGAGCAACATGGGTCCATGGACCTATGTTGCTCTTCCCAAAGTGATAGTTCTCAGATAGATCTCTCTAACGAGCTATTGTACGTGTCAAACAGAGATTGGGTGCCAAAGTTACGACCCTGGGAAATTGATGTACCAATTTACCCAAACGGGGCCTGCAATTTGGCGATTCATCTTCTAGGGTTAGGTTTTTGGATGTTAACGATTTTCCATTGTTTCTCAACAATAAATAGGCCTTCGAGCCTCATTGTAACACAGTTCAGAGGCATGTAGCCACCACATCTTTTTGCAGAGATAAGCTACCATCACCCTAGCTAGTTTATTTCCATTTCTGTTTGTAAGCATATTTCAGTATTTTACATTAATGAAATGAAGTATTATTTCCGCTGCATATCTGTCTTTATGGTTATCTCTGTGTTTTATTGCATTCCTATTTAAATCCGGATCACCGAGGTCGTTTCCATTGTCTCTTAAAGTCTTCTCAGACTTTGTCCAGCTTCCTCAGATATGTTGATCCGAGATGCCTTGCACTTTATCTCCAGGAGGCCTTCAGATTTCAGGCCCGTTTTCTTTAGCCAATCAACGCAGAAGATCACTGACTTCTTTAAGGCGCTACCATCAACACGGGGCGCCAAAAGAACCATTGACTGGCCCACAACCACTGAAACTAGATCTGTGAGGTTCGGAGGGAGCCTACCCACCAGATTGCACCAACGATCCAGGATTGGATCCACTCTTGGGAGGCGCCCTACAACCTCCCGGCGACAGCCCAACATGCCCACAGGACACCAGACTTTGACAAGCTTTTCTGAGTTTTCTTCTCTCGACCTCAGATGTTAGGAGTAAGGACTGGATAAGAGACGTTTTCTCTCCTTCTCCTTCTCCGCCTCATCGCAGAGCTTTGTTCCGAAGCCGAGAGCTTCTAGCTCCTACATTTACATTTACTTAGTTTATAGATGTATTTTCTACTCTTTAAATAGAAATGTTAAAGTGGACCATTTGGTCCACCGGCTTGGCAGGATATAATCATTGTAACCGACAGCCCCATTGGCCTTTTATGGTCATTTGTTGGACATTAATAAAGTTATCTTATCTTATCTTATCAATATTGTGCCAAAAATTGCAATTGTTATTTCATTTGTTGGTGATAAGAACACTCTATTGGTACACGTTATCTTTAGGTGATTTGATTCACCATATGAGCTAATAATTATCTTTAAGATTGAATAGAGATCTACAGGTGCTCTAGCCCTTGGGATTGTTACGCTTGTTGCTTACACCTACTAGTTAGTGAGAAAAGCCCTTGACTCCACAAGGTGTGTGAAGCATAAAAACCGATACTGAAGAAAGAAAACTGATAGCTTGGAAACTTCAATGTAAAAATACACGAGGTATTTAATAATAATAATTTATTAATGTATATAAAATGTATAAGTGATGATTGTTTTACAATGAGGACCCTCATTTATATACCTAAGCAGGTCTCCTTTCGTGAATGGGCATACATGCCCTTTCACTTAACTTAATGACTATTTAAGCTAATTAATACTTAATTATTTAATATTTATGTTTATTTTATTTAATTACTTGTTATGAATTATATTCATAACATATCCCCTTTCTTCAAAAGCTTTGTCCTCATAGCAATATCGCTGGCAATTGTCTTTGCGGTTGTCGTCTCGGCATATGCAAGGCGGAAAGTCTCTGTCAGTGGTGGCTCATTGTCTATAATCTGCTAATAACTCTATCCCCCCCGCCTTTTTTTTGTAAATATTAAATTTAAATTAATTAAATTACAATTTACAATTATATTTGTTATATAATTATATATTATATATTTAAGTATTATATATAACTATAACTATATAGTATTTGATTAAATTAATTTAACTCCACTTTTGCGGAACTATGTCGACGGTCATAACGGTTGACCTTGACCGTGACTCCTCATTCTTCCGCGTATTAATACCTTGGCTTTTGTTACGTTCCAGACTTGGTATCCGGTTGCTCTACGGTGGCCTTGCAAACGTCGGTGCATTAATACTGTGGCTTTTGCTACGTTCCAGACATGGTGGCTGGTTGTTCCACGGTGGCCCTGCAGACGTCTTCTTCACTGCAGACATTACGGGCACAGGTGCAACGTTGAAGATTGAAGCGGAGAGGGCACGGGACAGGTATTTTGGCGCAACCAAGATCAACCCCAGAGTCTCTGCTTCTCTTTTGGCTTCCTTTTCAGCCTCAAGCGCATCCCAGTCGAATTGAAAAGGCTCTTGCGAAACTTTTCCAATGATTTTTTTAATTTTTATTTTATTTTTATATATATTTTCTTTTGTAAAACTGCACATATGGAGGCCATGTCAAAAGCAATGGCGTCTAGACTTCATCGCTCATATCCTCCTCTTCTTGAATGCCGAGCAGCTCAAAAAGCCTTTCTGGAATCTCGTCATTCATCACCTCGCAAATAGCTTGACAGGCTACATCAAAAAGATTGTTGGTATCCAAGAAATTTGTTGGAAATAACACTGAGAAGGGGGGGGGTGAATCAGTATTAGCAATTCAACAATTTTTCATTTCCATAAACAAATTGATATAAGCTACTTCTGTTAATTTAACCTGCGTATATACGCAAATGTGTTTAGAGAAAACTGTGTATATCTTGCAGACTTCTAATTTAGTTAGATGATCTTAATCTGTGTATCAGAACCATAAAACAGTAATCAAGTGCAGTAAACAGTATAGGCAATCACACACATGAACACAAGACATAAGGTGGAAACCCAATGTGGGTGAAAACCACTTGCTACAATTCGTCTCTATCTTCTTTAAATCAAAAACTTCTTTATACAATATTTATGTACTGGTGCAGTCTGATACCAGTACGCTGGATTCTACCTACAGAAGGCTACAAGCTTCGCTCGTTCTCCAACTTCTTCTGGAAGGGAGCTACAACCCCCTTCCCTTGGCTCTTGTACTCGCTGATGTACTAGTACGTAGGTGTTGACCTACAGAAGGCTACAACCTTCTCTTTTCTTCTAGGGACCATGTTTGATAAATTTTCAGATTGGATCTATCAATAACATCAATCAAAGATCAAATATATCTGCATCAACCAATCTCCTTTGCACCAACCAAAAACTAAATCAAGCAGTCACTTCTCTGAACGTTGTAACCAGAATACAGTAACAGTAACCAGAAACCAATCCTGAACCCAGGACACTGCAGCAATAAACAGAAGTAGCTAAAACATATTTTATGAGACATATGCTACTTTAATATGTAGAACCTGCGTGCATATGCTGCCATATTAAGGCAAACCTGCGTATACGCCGTCTTGAATTACCGAACCAGCGTGTATACGCGCCTTTGCTATGCTGAACCTGCGCACAGATTTGTAAACGATAATTTATCATTTTCAACTATTCAGACATCAGTTATCCCAAGATTATCAGATTTACAAATCAAGACATGCGCCAAATATAAAAGATTAAAATCACACAAAGATACTTCTCTTCAAGCCTTAAGATCTTGACCCATCAATAGAACTTATCCTTCTTCTAGTGCTCAGGTTCTTCCTTGATTCAGCTCCAGCTATGCACTATAACACAATGACCAGTATTCTAGATCTTGTTCTTCATAAGATACTCAATCCTTGAGTGCCTCTGCCTAATGATCTCCTTCCCCTTTTATAGTCTTAGGCCTTACTCAATACCATGGTCCAAAACCACTTAGAACCAATACTTGGGTTCAACACTTCAGATGAGATACCATGGTCCAAAACCATAGGTTCAAATACCATGGACTAAAAACAAGGTTTCCCACATGTACGCACTTTTCCTTGCATGAAAGTGCGTGCATACGCATATGTGCCTTTTGATCGGCGATCCCATGTGTATATGCGACTTGGTCAACGGGAATCTGCGTATACCTTCTTTTCCTTTATTCTGAGAACCTGTGAGCCTAAACTGTCATCTGAATGATTTCCCGAGTGAGTTGCCATCAAGGACAACCCCTGTGCCATAGTGCCAAGCTTGTGTCATAATGCCAACAAAATTAGGGTTCGCAATTTTCGCAAGTTCCACGAGATGGATTGGCTCCTTCTATTTCTATTTCGGGTGTTCCACTTCCCGACTTTCGGCTTCATGTTGGGTCAGCTCAGATTGGGTATGCTGTTGATGGTGATTCCAATATTCGATAACATCAACAAAAATGTTGCTTGAAACATTAGCGAGAGGTATGGGCGTCTCAGTCTCGGCCTCCACCATCAATATTTTTATAGTTTGGGACTGCGATGCCATATCCTTTCCCACCAATAATACTGTGCCATCTGAGCTCCACAATCTAACACTAGACATTTGGTCATCACAACTACCATATCCTTCATAAGGTTGTTTGAATTGTGAACCATCATCGATAGGCATCCTGGTGGAGCCGTGCACCACCGCATACAAATTTTGAAGGCCATTTTCATTTGTGTACGATGTGGGCTTTCCATGTCGAAATTGATAAGCCGAATGGGGTGGGGAAGGAGGAGGAAGAGGAAATGGGGCATTGGGTTCCATGGCGTTAGCTAACTTATCCCCTAATTCCACTTTGGCAATTTTCTGTCCTACCTTACAGATGGATTCACTGTAATTAATTTCACCGGGTTGTTGTTCATTTGAGGAATATTGTGGGCTACGCTGATAGTCCCTTTTTTCTTTAGGCAGATAGCCCCTTTCTTTTCTTCATCAGTATAAAATATGGCCTCTCCATCTTCGTCCCTGTTGTGATCGTTTTCATAGCGGTTCATATTCCAATCTTGATTTATGTCATTCTCATCCACATCAAGATCAACTTCATCTGGATATTCAACATTATAATTTTCTTGAATTTTACCAAATTGTTCAACATATTCAGGATGCGAACGTAATGGCACATTGTGCGGTGAACAACGTTCAAAGACCTGCATGATTATATTGTGTGCCATGGCTCTGATACCACTGAAGCATAAAAACCGATACTGAAGCAAGAAAACTGATAGCTTGGAAACTTGAATGTAAAAACACACGAAGTATTTAATAATAATAATTTATTAATGTATATAAAATGTACAAGTGATGATTGTTTACAATGAGGACCCGCATTTATATACCTAACCAGGTGTCCTTTTGTGAATGGGCATGTCTTCCTTTTCACTTAACTTAATGACTATTTAACCTAATTAATATTTAATTATTTAATATTTATATTTATTTTATTTAATTACTTGTTATGAATTATATTCATAATAGTGTGGTAAGACATGCCTTTTCACTTAACTTAATGACTATTTAACATAATTAATATTTAGTTATTTAATATTAATATTTATTTTATTTAATTACTTGTTATGAATTATATTCATAATAGTGTGGTTGGTGGCAAGAATTAAGAGAAGGGGCTGTCATTTATTCCCAACTCTTTCCGTTTAAGATATATCCTAGGTTAGCTAAGAGGGGTGGTCTCTAATGAAAAGTTATATGATACGAGTCTCTAGGAGAAAGGTTAATTTGGATTAGTCGTCAAAAAATAACTTGTTTCTAAGAATTAAGCAAGCATATGAATAAATGATCAAATTTCAATGATATAGTCAAATTATAGACTAGTGCCTTCAACTAAATAACAATAACTTGCTCAAAATGAAATCAAGATACAAATGATAGACAATTCAAATGTTAGACCAAGATAAGCATATGAAAATCAATTGCAACTATAAAGGAAATAGTACTTTGGAAGTGAATGCCCCAAATAACAAGATACATCAATTATTCATGAGCATAATGATCATCAAAGCAATAACATAAAATATAATTGCACCAATGAACAATATTCCAAGTACAAGAAAATTGAATTGTTGCAAAAGTAAAGGACTCACAATACTTGCATCAAAAGTGCTTCTTGAAATGAGAAATGATATTTGCAAGTGAAACTTAAACACATCAAGATAGCAAAATGAGAAATTGCAAGTAAAGTAAAATTGTGATGTAAATGTACTCTTGGTTTATTTTATTAGTTAAACTCTAAAGCAAGATTTCAATTTAACTCTAATCCTCAAACCTCACCCTCGCCTGACAATTCAGATCTTACAGGGAGGAGTCAATAGAGGTGGAGGGCCCCTAAAGTCTATACAACTAACTTAAGTTGGAGGTAAATTTTAGTGATGCTTGGTGCATTTAAGATTTCCCAAAGTAGCTTTGCAAAAGGAAACTTTAACTTGAGAGATTAGCTTCACATAAAATAAATGATTGCTTTGGAAAGTGAAATTGCCCAAATACACAATGCATCAATACTCAAGATATGAAAATGTTGCACAATAATGAGGCATAAGTGAACCTTAGACAATTACCAAGCTAAATGTATCAGGTTAAAGAGATGCTTGCGTAAAAATAAATTGCTATGAAATGGAATGTGACTTGTGACTTGTAGCAACCAATATAAATGGTGCAAGCGAATTGTAGTGAACTTTGGGAAAGGGAATGTGATGTGTAGTTATGTTAATTTCCAACTTAAAGCATGCATAAGATGTGAGCAAAAATGGAAGTGTCAAAACTAACAATCAATCTACCTATAAGCTCTGTCACTAAATGGAGAGATATGATGCTAATGGATGGAACCCACGCTCCCACAAAAAAAGCAGAAATTTTTATTATTATGGTTTACAATGAGGTTAATGGCTCTTTGAGAGCTACCCAAGGAATTGATAGAAGTACAATATAAGGTTTTGAAATCACAAGGAAATTCCTTCAAATATGGAGCCTCAAGAGAGATGAAGATGGTGCTGCAACTAGGAAATACGCGCTCTCAAAGTGATAGATGGCCTAGCCTCTTTTGTTGAAGAATCTAGGGCATCTATGTATAGTGAGATTTGTAGGTTTTAACCCCGTATAGAAATTACCTGCATACGAATTCTAAGAACAAAAAATAAACAATGTGAGAGCATAACACATAAAACACATATACACAGATTTTCTCCTGGATCCCAAAACCGAGACTACCAGCTTGATTTATACATGCCGAAGCATCCAATACCATGGACTGAAAACCATTGCGCCCAAAACCATGTGCGAAAACCATGCACAAAACCATAGGTAGGTTTGCCCACCTAATATAGGGTCCCAAAAAATCTCCCCTAGGGCGCTACCTCGAACCTTGTAGAGAGGGGCTACCCTCCCTTCTCAAACCCCTTGGATAGGGGGGCTGCCCCCCCTCCTCCCCCTGTGACCCCCTTGTTGCGCAATCGACACAACGAATATAGGGTGGCTAGTCATGGAAAGAATATAACACAACTCAACAAGATTCTTCTGACGATGATAACAATTTGTGAAGTTCTTTTTACTTTTCTTATTGACACAATCTCGTCTTATAGTGTAAGTTTTCTTAGTTCATCAAACAGTTATCAAAAACAAAAGAAGTAAGAACACAAGATGTTGGCTCTTAGCCAAGGCAAAACCTCTCTCTTTTAGAGAGGAAAACCCTTCTGGAAATTTCTCTTATTGAAGCTTCAATTGACAAATGCCAAACCCTATACTCTTGACAAGAAGATCCTCCAAGCACAAGTCAAGCCCTCCCTTTAGATTTGAGATCACTCCCTTTGTCCTCCTTCCAACAACCTAAGTTGCACGAAACGGGGAAACAGGTACAAGTTTTTGAAATAGTCACGGGTACGAAATGCAACTAGGAAATACGCGCTCTCAAAGTGATAGATGGCCTAGCCTCTTTTGTTGAAGAATCTAGGGCATCTATGTATAGTGAGATTTGTAGGTTTTAACCTCGTATAGAAATTACCTGCATACGAATTCTAAGAACAAAAAATAAACAATGTGAGAGCATAACACATAAAACACATATACACAAAGATTTTCTCCTAGATGCCAAAACCGGGACTACCAGCTTGATTTATACATGCCGAAGCATCCAATACCATGGACTGAAAACCATTGCGCCCAAAACCATGTGCGAAAACCATGCACAAAACCATAAGTAGGTTTGCCCACCTAATATAGGGTCCCAAAAAATCTCCCCTAGGGCGCTACCTCGAACCTTGTAGAGAGGGGCTACCCTCCCTTCTCAAACCCCTTGGATAGGGGGGCTGCCCCCCCTCCTCCCCCTGTGACCCCCCTGTTGCGCAATCGACACAACGAATATAGGGTGGCTAGTCATGGAAAGAATATAACACAACTCAACAAGATTCTTCTGACGATGATAACAATTTGTGAAGTTCTTTTTACTTTTCTTATTGACACAATCTCGTCTTATTATTATTAGTGTAAGTTTTCTTAGTTCATCAAACAGTGATCAAAAACAAAAGAAGTAAGAACACAAGATGTTGTCTCTTAGCCAAGGCAAAACCTCTCTCTTTTAGAGAGGAAAACCCTTCTGGAAATTTCTCTTATTGAAGCTTCAATTGACAAATGCCAAACCCTATACTCTTGACAAGAAGATCCTCCAAGCACAAATCAAGCCCTCCCTTTAGATTTGAGATCACTCCCTTTGTCCTCCTTCCAACAACCTAAGTTGCACGAAACGGGGAAACAGGTACAAGTTTTTGAAATAGGCACGGGTACGAAATGCAACCCCCCCCCCCCCGCCCCCCCAAATTTTGGAAACGGGGAAACACAATCTATATATGGATATATTAGTACATTTAAGAAATATGTGTAATCATAAAGCATATATGATACATTCTAATTGATCACATTATGATTAAATTGTCAATTGTCAATCCATAAACTATAAGTCTCTAAATTTACATCACATTTACTCATGAATGATCACATAATGAAAATAACAATATCCAAAATCAGTCACTAGAAATTTCTAATTTCTCGTCTCGTGCTTGATTGGGGGTCTCCTCCTACATAGTTGAACGACCTTAGTGCTCTTGACTAAATACAAGTTCCATACCCTAGTACCCTATGTTCTCTTGATTATTGGGAGTCTCCCTTGCATAGAGGGCTTGGTTCTCTTGATTAAATACAAGTTCCATACCCTAGTACACGACAAAATCCGATGGAAACATTGCAATCCCCCCAATCCTGAAATCTTAGAAAATAGATAACTCTGCTAGATTTTGAGTGAGATCTAAAATTCTACTTTCTCCATATGAAATCCAATGAGGGTGAAACCACTTTCAAACATCCTGAGTCATTTCATGGTAATGTTAAAAATTTAAGTAAAATGATGAAAATGAAAAATAAAGGAGAATGTCACTTTTACTTTAAGAATTTAATATTACTATAAACTGCATATCAACACTAGGGCCATAGGCTTCAACAATAGGCTGCCCCACTAAAACAAAATCCTCTTTTTTATAACTTGAGAGGCATCTAGAAGCATCCAGAAGATATTTTAGTCGCCCAATAAAAATTTTGAAGCGAAAAAATTAAAAAGAAATACAAGAAAAAGTCAAGTTAGAAGAGGGAACTCCGTCGTACGGCCTGGAAACTCGTTTCCGGCCGTACTAGCCACGTTTCCTCCTCGAGAAATGGGCCAATATGGCCGGAAACGCATTTCTAGGCCATAAGGTATGAGTTTCCTCATTTTCGTTTCGTTTCTGGCTGGAAACGAACCCTTCTCCAATGTTTCCTGCAACTTAGCCAACAATTAATATGTTTACTGCAACAACCCTAGATTGTATGTCCTAGAAGAAATCTTCTTCTTTTCTTCCTTCGCTCGAGATGATGACTTTCTTTACAAGGAAAAGAACGTTATTCTTAACCCAATCAAGTTATTTTCTCTGATGTAGTTGCAGATCTCGGACAATAGCAGTTTGATCCTTATTCTTCGCACGTGTGAGAGGATATATTCAATAATTGTTGTTTAGTTTGCTTTGTTTCCTTCGCTTTGAGTAAGAGGCCTAATTGACCCACTTTTCCAACCCAAGCAAGCCTCTTCGTATGACTGTCCTAGTAGGTCTGTTATAGCAGCAAAATGAGCCTCTTTGCTTCGCACGTGTGACTATAATTAGGCCTGAAATATGCCTTGCAAACTTAGCCTTCTATTCCTCCTCCTTCGCTGCAATAGAGACACCTTCTTTTGTCCTTTTCGTACCTTTTTCTAGCCCTGCTTCTTCGCATATTTCAGAGATGACTTGCTGCTCCTTAGGTGAGGACGAATGGCTCTATATATATAGGAGTTTGTTCCTCCTTTTGAGCTGACTTGATCACTTTAGGCCGACTTGTCCTTGAAATTCCGAATTAGGTCGTTTTATGAGGCTGACATATGGAGGAGGCTTATGACTTTGCTTGGAGGTCATTCCTTAACTATAATACATAAACTTACATGGTGTAACATGCCCATAAGGCTCTTCAACAATTACATTAACTTCAACATGTGCTAGACTTTGCAATGAGCAAGAAACTCATTGACAAAAATAATAATTCTTTTCTTTTACAAGTACAATGATCAAAATTATATTTATGAAGGCTGAACTTAGTTACACTTTCTTCAACATCTTTCGCATGCCCTCCTAATGCCCACAACCTCCTTGAAAATGGAACTTGAAGCTTGAGAGAACCTACAACAAAAATGTTAGGGCTGCAAGACTAAAACCAAAGTTAGTGTGAAAAAGAGCATGCAAAATGAGTGATAATGCTACAATATAATATACATAAATTAAATCAAGTGATGCGAAAGGACCCCATCAGTTGTCTAGCTTATGAAAAGCTTTTGACAAGCTAGATAAGAAATGAAAGCACAAGAGTAAAAATGAAAATTTGCTTGAAATAATTGACTTAAGCACAAACTATGTCAAAAGAATCCTTGTAGAACCAACACTTTTGAAAGATAAGCTTATAAGATTCAAATAATGATAGGAGCTCCTTGAAGGCAATGCCAAGAGCGAGTTGGTCTCTTGAAGACTTCCCCACACGTTTGCTACTCAATCGAAAATGTCCTCTACAAAACTTCAAAGTACATTAGCTCATATGGATTAAGTCAATAGACAATGGCAAGAAAATTCTAGAATTTGTATGAAAATAAATAGAGTTGTCCAGCCTAGAGCATATCAATAAACCAATTGTAAACATAAGATAACTGTATATTCACAACTCTATAAAAACATATGAGCAAATACAAGATAAAAATAAGTAGAGAAGTATACATTCATTGAATCAAACAAATGCTCCAAGAGAGAAACACCCATGAATGAAGACCAACGACTTTTTTTTATTCATATGAAGCACAAGTGTACATAGGAGCAGAATCTCCCCAAGCTCAATAGCTAGTACAAAGGATACCTAAGTGAGAGCACAAAGCTCTTGTTATATAGAAGCTTGGGAGCCAATCCCAAGGCAAATGGGTGACAGTTCCAAAGCACTTTCATGCATATTCAAATTTCCCAAGTGGCATCAAGAATCCCTCAAGCAAAATCAAATTCCATGATGAAATGACAAGTGTATATGGGTGGAAACCAATGTGGGGACATCCCACAAAAATCTCCAGCGAATATTCTCCCAAATGTCCATTAACTTCACAAATTTGAATTTTCCAAGTAAGCAACTTCCTCATTTATTACCAAAAATTCGATTTCCTTGAGTACATGTCCTTTCCTTGATTTTAGGAGTCCACATCACCTTGGGACTTCACTTTAACTCTTCCATGATTTTCCACCTCATTTCCACATCATTTAGCATGTGTGGATATTTGTTTTTCTCCATTTATTTAAATGATGGCTTAATTTATAGCCACTTTTTCCACTAAACTTAGGAAAAATGGGTTTTGAGGGTCTAAAACACATTTTTAACCCCTCAAAGTGTGTCTTAGTAAAAAGTTGAGGTTGAGAAGTGCAATTTTTATTACTCATACCTCATTCAACTTCTATAGACATCACTTCTTACATTTCATATACATTTTTATTCCAATTTTCAACTTGCGGGAAATTAAAAAAATTAAAAAATGACTCCCTAGACCTAATCAAATTCCACGATTTTTTTGTGTGATCTAGTATGGTAATATACATTGACCCTAAACACTATGACTCACCCATGGTCTCACCATCAAGCCGTACTCCAACTGGTTGAGATTCATCTAATTCACTTATGCAAAGACCTTTGTATTTCATTAGATTAACTCACTTTTGTCTTATAAAATGAAATTACTTTAATCACTAATGTAATTGCGAAGGTTAAGAGTGTATTAGGCGACTATCGCATACCTTGAAAGTTAGGCCTATCCAGAAGTACCCACCCGAGCTACAAATATCAACACTCCTTAGCGAGAGAGATACTTCCTAAAGATCCACCTGGAATGGGTTCTCTCTTTGGTCTTGGCATGTTGTCCTTCTGAGGCTTTCTCTCTAGCAGCTTCGACCCTTGACGTTCTCTTGTTGGTGGTTTGTGACTTCCCATGCTGATGGACAACTCCAGTCCTATCCCCTTGTAGCACCGTCTTGTTGGCCATGAGTTTAACCTCTGCTGGCAGCTACACTTGATTCTCTGCAATTGTCAGCCACTCAACAATACTCCCGCATGACCATTTTCTAGGTGGCCTTGGTGATTGGTAGAGTTGCCAACCACTCACAATGGCCAAAGCCTCGGCTTGAATTTGGCGGTTGTGGAATCCCTTGCAATCCACTTTTGCTTTCACTGCGTCACGGCTTGTGGAATGTGTGCTGATTAGTGGCAAGTCCTGACACCTTGTTAGCCTGTTTGCCACCACCTCTTTTTTTTGTTTTTATTTTCTGGTGACTTACTCAAGCATTCAGCTCACCGTACCATGTACGAAACTCGTTTGAAATTTTAGTTTACTTTTCAATCGCCCCTGCGTTGTATGGTTCAATTTCTCATCTTGTGAAATAAGAATTGTGCCTGATGCGGTAGCTGGCCGAAATCTGGTCTCTCGATTCCTATACGAACCTGGCACCCAATGATTTTGAGATTGGCTTGCTTAAGAGTTGGCGCTTTGATAGCATGTTAAATTGTGAACCTAGTAACTTATCGAATTTATTTGCTAGCAGATTATCTCAGATCTACTAAATGAAAGCACAACTGGGATCTTAACAAAGCTTAAACAAAAAACATTCAAAGGAAGCAAATAAGACAACCAATCTCAATGACATATGCATACAAATTTTCTGCCTAATCAAATAGCTTTTTATTAATAACTTAGGACCCCACTCGGGCTCACTTACAGGGAAAATTGCTCTTTGAGGAAATTACATATACAGCAATAAACCTGGATTTGATCCAGCTGATCAAGCCCTATATCTGTCCTTCGATCTATCTCCTGGCTGATCTAGATCACCCTCGCTGCTCCTTGCACCTCCCTCAAACCTGGCACACTTGAATGGAAGTCGTCCACTCAAGCTTTGAAGTCGTCCACTCACTGTGTCTCGTGCTCAAGATGTCTTCTTTGTCTTCTCCCTTGTCCTAGCCGTTCTTTTATAAGCTTGAGTTATGACTGAATCCACAAACCTAATGATTGATCTTCGAAGTGATTGACGATTGAGATTAGATGTCACTTCACTTGAGATGAATGGTCGAGATTTATTGAATTCATTAATGCAAAAACTGTTGTATATCATTACATTATCTCACTTTTGTCATATAAAATGAAATTTCTTTAATCACTAAAGTAATTGCTAAGTTTAAGGGTGTACTAGGCTGCTTCTTCACGCCTAGACACTTGGCCTATGTAGAACTACCTGCGTTAGCTACAAATATGAGCATATATTTCTGTGTTATTTCCTTCATCTAATAAATTAATTGCTCAAAATGGAATTGTAATTCAGCCTAATATGACCGCTTTCAAATTTCTTTGATGAGTAGCAATCCTAGGTCTCCAAGATTAAGTTTTCAGTGTTCACACATTACCTTTCATCAAATACTTAAGGTTGAATTGCATCAAATTAGTTCCTTTTAACTTAGGTTAACAAAACAATGGATGTATCAATAAGTTCTTTTCATCCCAACATTGAATGTGGTATGTTTTTACTATATAGACATCAAAAGTAGTTGAATGTGACACACTAGTCATGCAATATTTCACGACAACATTGTCCACAGATTGATAGACACTGATCCCATATCATCCCATATCATCCACTTTCCTTATTGCCTCTTCTTCCTTTCCTTTATTCTTGTGAAGAAGATATCTTGATATATTTCTTAACTATAGTATTTATCTCTTACCTTAGAAACAGTTTACAGATTAATGGGACTGAAAATTGTTTGTGCAGTGAATATTTTGCATATTTGATATTTTCCTGAATTACAAATTAACTCAATGCGATCAGTTTATGATATGTTATTTTTTGCTTGCCTGCTGAACAGGTTGACACTCTAGAAGTTGTCTCAAATACAAACATGTATTTTGTGTTTTTTTTTTACTAAAAAATAATATCTTGATGAATGCATCTGAAAATTTGTCTAGGTACAGGGTCAAGTTGCTGGATACAAGAGTGTGGTGAAAACATTAATGGCTGGATTTCTTGCTGCATATGATTTTGCTAGCCAGGTTTGCTTCTGTGGACACTATAGTGCAGAACATATGTTTGCAGGTGACATGATTAAAAACTTTGGTAAATTTTATCTTGTTTCCTTTGCTTTTGCAGATCGAAGAAAGCACTGTGAAGATTTTTTTGGATATTATTTGTGAGATATATTCTGGCCAGGTTTGCTGGAAATATTTCACAACTTTTGTCGAATACTTGAGTTTCATTCATGCTGTATGAGAAGTGTGTTTTGAAATGAGAGACTTGGTTAATAATATATGATTGCACAATTGCAGGAGGGTCTTTGTTCAGAGTTCTGGGATCGTGAGAGTATACTTGATGGGCCAATTCGAAGTTTGCTTTTCACATTAAGGGACCACTTTCCATATGAGATTTCGCCTATGATTCGGTTACTGTCTTCACTGTGTGAAGGAACCTGGCCTTCTGAATGCGTGTCAGTTTCTTTTGTGGATATCATAGATTTTATTTCCGCAAGTTCATTATCTCCATAATAGATTATGTAGCAATTTTTGTTACTCTTATTGTGAATAGTGCAATATGTTTTGTGTGCACCATTGCATATTTCATTTGGCTTTCATCACTCTCACTAAATTTTTGAACTTAATATATTTTATAAATTGGTGCTCTAGACTATTGATGTCTTACATATGTTCATATAATTGATGTTGCCACCAGATGAAAGAAGTAGAACAACTGTCGATAATCTTAAATTTGAAGTTTTCTTACGAACAAAACTTGAGAGCTGGCAGGGTTTCTGAAATGTGTATGGAATGGCAATGTAAATCGCCGAACTCAGGAAATAGTAAAACACCAAATATATATATTTATTTATTTTGTTTTCATGTGATTTTTTGCTATTATATTTATATGGTATGTGGATATACATGTTTCAGTCCCATAGGACTGTCGAAAAAGACTCGAGAATACAACTCAAACCTCTCATGCGTTCCCTTTAGATCCCTCATAAACAAAAAATATACAATACATTTGCAACGTCAGATTGTCTTTCTTTCTCCAAAGATTCAAAATCTATACCCTTCTGGGTTTGAATATAAACAGACAGGCTCTTAACCCCATAACAAGAAACGCTCAGCATGAAAGGAGACAAAGTTAAACATGACAATATGTTCAAAGCATGGTAAAAATGAAAATCCATGGTTTGCATCTCTTTGCCATCCCAGAATTCATAGATTCGGAAAGCACCTGGCTGTAGGGCCGTAGCTTCTCTAGATAATTCATCTGCATTCTGGTTCAATTCCGTATGTATATATATATATAAGCTTGAAGGAAGTCCACTGAAAAGAGAGCATGGAGTTTTGGATTTCCCATAGGAGAGGTCTGAGACTAGCAATTTTAACCACCGCTTTCTTTGCACACCTCGTCAATAACCAGTTTAGAATCCCCCATAACCTGAAGCTTGTCAACACCCTGATTGATTGAGAAATGGAGAAGAGTCGACAAAGCAAAGAAATTGGCTTTTGTGTTTGTGCCTTTAATGACTGTGGTTAATATACAACATTGTGCCAACCCCGCATCTGGGAGGCGCCCCTTGGCCGGCACTGTCTGAAAACCAACAAGGAATGCGGTTCCAGTTGGGGCATAACCAGAATCATCCTCTTTTTTTACTTCGAATCAGTCTTGTATTCTTTGCTTAATGTTTCTATGAAGACAAACACTAATTCACAGTGACTGTCTTGGAAGACACATAAGTTACATGTCGACCAAATAGAACCAGAGTCCATTACTGCTGAGTCTAGTGACCAATCAAGCATATAATTGTCCAGGAATTAATTGTTCCAACTTGTCAATGGGTTGAAAGTGCATGCCGCTAGCAATCGAACTTGAACTGCAAAAGGACAATGAATGAACAAATGAGAATCCGCTTACTGATTTGATTTACATAGTGCACATCTGTTTGGGGCCTGGGCCAATTCGTCGACTTTTAATGCAGTTGTCCCTTGTTAGAAGTTTCTCTTTTAAGGTAAACCATAGAACAATCTTACGTTTTAACACAAAGTAATAGGCAATATTAAAATGATAAACAGATTGCAGAAATTAATAAGAGTCTCCCTTGTATATTAAATTCAATATAGCATTACATTTGGCACGTTCCAAAACTAGCCTTATACGTTAGGCTATGTTATGTCACAAACCATCACTTCTTGAGATAAAGTCCTAAGCGCAAGCGAGACCTTGGAGGAACTAAGATGGATTCCAATGTGACCTTATGAACGCTCTTCACACTTTAGGTTGATTCTGCTTCGACTCAGGGGCTTCCTTGTATTAGTATTACTAGAACTTATGCAATAAAGTCCAAGTTGAAATTGTTAATCAAGGTTGTCATTGATGTCAATATGGCATTGACTGAGATGGCAAGTATTCTTGAGATGCCTGGTTCCAGATGATGATGAGGTACATGTTGAACAAACTCTTGTTTGATAAAGATGCCATCAATGAAGATGTCAAGCTATTAATATGTCAAGACACCAATGAAGAAATCTTAAGAAGTGCTAGAACTAACTATGATATTGCCGAGTATCAATCATGTGCCTTGATTGATGATCCAGACCTTAAGTGCCAATGATGTATCTAATATACAAGCCCTTGATGACATATGGAGGACTATACTTGATGATGTCATATGTGATGGCTCTTGATGACATGGTTTTAGACTACATGATGACATGAATTCTGCACTATTACATGTAGACACTATAATGAATCACTTGGTGACATATGATGACATGGAGGACTTCATGATGACATGAAAATAATATAAAGACATAGTTGGAGTCATAACAGTGAAGAAGCCATTAATGACCTCATGCTGTCCCAAACATTTTATGCACAAAAATTCAAGGGCAGCCACAAAGAAAAATAGTTTTTGACACCTTGGAGGCATCTTTCCACAATGAATCCTATACCATCTTAAAGACGTTTTTTTCCTCTTTCTAATGAGCTATTATTTGCCCATAAACTCCCAGTGGTTGATGAGATATTGAATTTTTAAGGTAGAAAATATATATTTGCAGGCTAGCCGACCTACACTTTGTCACTTATGTTGGCCTATGCCAGAAAGACGTGTCCTTTCATGTCTAGACAAAATCAATTTAAATACAAGTCTGAGTTCATTCATTTGATCCAATTTTCGGAGAAGAAATCTCAGAGAAAAAGCGCTCGGACTTGAAGTGAAGATAAGGGGGATAAAGAGAGGATTTGAAGAGAAAATAATTTCGGTGATGATCTGTGGATAAAAGAATTCAGGTGCCTAATCTCTGCTATACGAATTCTGTGGTGATATGCTTTTGCAATATAAGTTCTGTATCTCTATAATATGAGTCCTGTGATGACACAGCTCTGTGATGCGAGTTTTGTACCTCTGTGATGTGAGTTCTGCAGTGACACACCTTTGTGATGTGATTTCTGTGGTGCAAGTTCAGTAACAGTAATACAATAATATATACATCTATCTGTGGAGGAACTAAGACAATCATCATGTGGTGAATAAGACAATGATCAGAATTGTGAGCAAGAAGTAGACAGTCTGCCTGTGTAGCTTGGATACACCTGTGTGAAAGCGCAGATTTACATCTTTCGTCGGACCTGTGTTGAAGAAACTCAGATCTGTGGTGAATTAACAAGTGAACGGTCACCTCTCAAGTCTCGTTTCTGTAACTTGATTATAGAGGCTCGGATTGCAGCATGTGTTGGAGACTGGAAGCTCGGAACTTTGAACAGTTTTATGAACCTCAGATTTGTTGGAAAAGCTCTACCTCGGACCTCTTAGAAACACCATTTTGTGAAGGCTTGATAACATTGTTTTGGAGCTTGGAATTCACCTTATTTTAGTCACTTGTGCAAGTCTATATAACTTGGACAGGGACAGTCATATTTGATAGCTCAGATTTGTGGAGACATTCATATTGGCAGGTCTGTTTGGAATCTTGGCAAGTCTGCTTGAAGTCTAGTGGTGATTTATTGCTAATGACATTGAAAGCTATTGAAGACATTCTTATAGACCACACTTAGATTTTTTGAAGATTTGTTGTGCAGGTTTGAAAGTAACCTTTGAGCATTGGAAAGCTATCTCTCAAGAACAGTTATTGAAGATACCCTTGAAGAATTCTTGGAGCAGACCTACTGCAACATAGTGAAGAATCTTGGAAAAACATCTCGGAGTCCGGAGTACCTTGAAGACGTATTGAAGATTTGTGAAGATCATTGGAGACCATGATGTCATCATGAGGTGACGTGGAGAATTTGGTTGGATATGATCAAGAGTAGTGGTGACACCTTCTAAGAGATCAAGGTTGTCATTGATGATGCAGCGTGGAGACTAAGTGAAGGGATAATTGAGGATTGACGGGTCTCATTGAAGAAGACATTGGGAGCCGTGAAGTATAACCAAATATATCTTGATGAAGTAAAGCTAAGGGTTGGAGCCCAAGAGGTTGGAGCCTCGAAAAGACAAGGTTGGTGCCTTGGAGGATAGGGTTGGAGCCCTATAGGATTGAAGACCTCAGGAAACTAGGTTGGAGCCTAAACCAAATATAGGGTTGGAGCCCTTGATGTTGGTGCTTCAAAATTGATAAGGTTGGAGCCTTGGAAGTCCAAGTCAGTGCTTGGCAAATACAGGTTGGAGCCTGGGAGATTGAAGATCGGTGGGTTGGAGCCCTACACATATTGCACTTGATTTATTGAAGAAATTAATAAAAGCATTTATTCTTATTGTTCATTTTGTGTTCTAAATATAAGTGATCTAACTGGTAAAAGTATTAATTGAAAAGGAATATTGATTCACCCCCTCCCCCCTCCCGTCAAGGCGTTGGAGTATGGGAATCAATGATTATTGATAACATGATGAACGGAGAATCCAAGGAGTACAATGCAAAAGTGATGAAGACAATCTTGAATGAGCTACCAGATTCTATAAAGGCCAATTTTGAAAAATATTTGTCAGCAAAGGTTATATGGGACAAACTTCATGACCTTCACTCAAAAGGAGCATTGACCATGACCACTAGTCAAGAAGATGATGGAAAGCAAGAAGGAAATCCAAAACCCATTAAGGAAGCTGAAAATAAGAATGATGACATCAAGGCTTAAGAATACCTAGAAGAAGAAGAAAGCAAAGAAGACTTTGAAGAAGATCTCCTGACTAAACTTATAACTGCCATGGAAGAGATTAACAGTTTGGAAAAGGAAAATGAGGAACTTAAGAAGAAAGTGCAAGATGGTGACCAACACAAGACAAGGAAAGAAGCTGACCTTTTCAAGCTTCCCATACTAGAAAGAGATCAAGAAGTCATATCCATGACAATTCAATTGGATAAGGCAAAGAAAAAGGAAGAAACTTCGTCAAGCCACCTTGAACAAAGACTCAAGAGTTTAAACAAACTTGAAGCGAAGATTGGTCAATATAAAGAAGAAGTCTCCTACCTTAAATCTCAACTAGAAGAAGCAAGGAAACAAGCATAAAGAGCTGAGAAGTTGATGGAAGCTTTGGCATTCACGGAAGGACAAGTTGATGAAGTTAAAAAGGAGAGAAACAACATGACATGCCAACTAGAAAAAAAGGATGATGACATCATCAAGTTAAGAGCAGAAATCACCTCACTGAAGGCACAATCATATGAAGCAACAAGGATGAAGGAAGAAATGGAGATCAATTTATCAAATAAGCATGAAGAATGAAAGAAAATGAAAGAGGAAATTGTGTCTCTTAAAAAGGAAGTTGACTCGCTGAATAAGAACTTGAAGAGTTCTCGAACCCTAGATGACATTCTAAGTCATCAAAGATCTCCCATTGATAAATCAGGTCTTGGCTATGTAGGTGAATCCTCAAGCAAGAATGATGCAAACCCTAATGCTTCAAACAACAAGGATGTGAGGAAGCCTGGAAGAAATGTTGATGCTCCCAGTTCTAGCAAAGGCAAGGAGAAGAATCAAGACAACATTAGAAGAAACCTACTCCAAGAAGACTTGCAGATGGTGTGAAGAATACAAAAGGCAATGAATATCATCAAAAAATCCCGAGGCAAAAAGACTTCAGAAGTACATCAAGGAAATCTTCATCTCTAAGGTACCAAAGTTTATTTCTTGGTTATTTCTATTCTTGTACAAACTTTGGGCACATGGAAAAATATTGTAGGGCATATCACAAAGACAAATATAATGGTCCCCATCAATCTCCTAGAAGCAATTTTACAAGAAGAAGTCTTGATTTCTCATTCATGAACAAGATGGAGTGCTTTAATTGCCGTAACATTGGACATATGGCACGTGATTGTAATTTGACTTGGGTCCCTAAATAAGCTAAAACCATAACATCCAAGCTAGAGAAGAAAGCTACACAAGTATGGAGAAGGAAGCAAATTGGATCTGAAAATCTCTTGATCACTCCAGACAATAACACGTGGTTGATCTGATGAAGTCATTGTTGATATTCCAAGTGTTTGATAATGAGACTCTGCCAAAGGAGATCATGCATACTGTTAGGGGGAGCTTATGATTCTTAATCATTCTTGCAGATGCTATCTGTGAATGGGCCCTATGAAATCCTTGATAAGTCACACATGGACAATCGTCTTTTGATAGATCATCTCTTGGGAGCAACTCCATTGAAGAACATGATTCCTTACTTATCCGATGGACTATTGTTGAAGATTTTTTCCACTTTATCGTAAGGCAAAAAGATTTCTTGTCTAAAGAAGCTAGAGGAGTTTATCAATGTAGGGGGAGTTGGTTCATCACATGAAGAAATGTAAACACATCTATCATGGACCACATTGCTAGAAGGAAGAGCACCATGACAAGGGGAGTAACATACCTATGAAGAACTACTATTGATGAAAAGAAAAGAAGCAGCTGTACAGGGGGAGTACTTGGGGAAGATTGTTAATCAAGGTTGTCATTGATGTCAATATGGCATTCTTCGAGATGGCAAGTATTCTTGAAATACCTGGTTCCAGATGATATTGACGTACATGTTGAACAAACTCTTGTTTGATAAAGATGCCATTAATGAAGATGTCAAGCTATTAATATGTCAAGACACCAATGAAGAAATCTTAAGAAGTCCCAGAGCTAACTATGATATTGCCAATTATCAATCATGTGCCTTGATTGATGATCTAGACCTTAAGTGCCAATGATGTATCTAATATACAAGCCCTTGATGACATATGGAGGACTATAGTTGATGATGTCATACGTGATGGCTCTTGATGACATGAATGCTGCACTGGTACATGTTGACACTATAATGAATCACTTGGTGACATATGATCACTTGGAGGACTTCATTATGACGTGAAAATAATATAAAGACATAATTGGAGTCATAACAATGAAGAAGGCATTAATGACTTCATGCTGTCCCAAACATTTTATGCACAAAAATTCAAGGGCAGTCACAAAGAAAAATAAATTTTGACAACTTGGAGTTATCTTTCCACAATGAGTCCTATACCATCTTAAAGAGGATTTTTTCCTCTTTCTAATGAGCTATTACTTGCCCCCAAACTCCCGGTGGTTGATGAGATATTGAATTTTTAAGGTAGAAAATATATATTTGCAGGCTAGCCAACCTACACTTTGTCACTCATGTCAGTCTACGCCAGAAAGACGTGTCCCTTCATGTCTAGACGAAATCAATATAAATACAAGCCTGAGCTCATTCATTTCATCCAATTTTCGGAGAAGTAGTCTCAGAGAAAAAGGGCTTGGACTTGAAGTGAAGATAAAGAGAGGATCTGAATCTGAAGAAGAGAAAATAATTTTGGTGATGATCTGTGGATAAAAGAATTCAGGTGTCTAACCTCTGCTATATGAATTCTGTGGTGATATGCTTCTGCAATATAAGTTCTGTATCTCTGTAATGCGAGTCCTGTGATTACACAGTTCTGTGATGCAAGTTTTGTACCTCTGTAATGTGAGTTCTGCAGTGACACACCTTTGTGATGTGATTTCTGTGGTGCAAGCTCAATAACAGTAATACAGTAATATATACATCTATCTGTGGGGGAACTAAGACAGTCATCATGTGGTGAATAAGACAATCATCAGACCTGTGATCAAGAAGTGGACAGTATGGCTGTGTAGTTTGGATACACCTGTGGTAAACCTGTGTGAAGGTTCTGATTTACATCTTCCCTCGGACCTGTGTTGAAGAAACTCAGATCTGTGGTGAATTAACAAGTGAACAGTCACCTCTCAAGTCTCGTTTCTGTAACTTATCACAGAGGCTTTCATTGCAGCCTGTGTTGGAGACTAGAAGCTCGGAAATTTGAACAGTTTTATGAACGTCAGATTTGTTGGAGAAGCTATACCTCAGACTTGTTACAAACAACATTTTGTGAAGGCTTGATAACTCTGTTATGGAGCTCGGAATTCACCTTACCTTAGTCACTTGTGCAGACCTATATATCTTGGACAGGGACAGCCATATTTGATAGCTCAGATTTGTGGAGACAGTCATATTGGCAGGTCTGTTTGGAAGCTTAGCAAGTCTGCTTGAAGTCTAGTGGTGATTTATTGCTACTGACCTTTAATGCTATTGAAGACATTCTTATAGACCACACTTGGAGCTTTTGAAGATTTGTTATGCAGGTTTGAAAGTAACCTTTGAGCATTGGAAAGCTATTTCTCAGGAACAATTATTGAAGATACCCTTGAAGAATTCTTGGAGCAGACCTAGTGCAGCATAGTGAAGAATCTTGGAAAAACATTTGGGAGTAGCTTGAAGACATACTCAAAATTTGTGAAGATCATTGGAGACGATGATGTCATCATGAGGCGACTTGGAGAATTTGGTTGGATATGATCAAGAGTAGTGGTGACACCTTCTAAGAGATCAAGGTTGTCTTTGATGATGCGACGTGGAGACTAAGTGAAGGGATAGCTAAGGATTGACAGGGCTCGTTGAAGAAGATATTGGGAGTCGTGAAGTATAACCAAATTTATCTTGACGAAGTAAAGCTAAGGGTTGGAGCCCTAGAGGATCAGAGTCCTCAAGAAACTAGGTCGGAGCCTGAACTAGATATAGGGTTGGAGCCCTTGAGGTTGGTGCCTCAAAATTGACAAGGTTGGAGCCTAGGAGATTGAAACTGGTGTGGTAGGTTGTGGCTTAGGCTCGCTTGATGTGGCTTTGAAGCTTGTAGATGACCATCATTTCCCCCCCTGTCAGATACAAGTGAGAAGATGGAGAAAACTCACTGCAAGACAGTTCAATATTCTGGACAATTCTGACATGTGTGAAATATCTTCTTGGCTGTTGATGCCCATTGCAAGAAGCGATCCATCCTAGATGAATCTTTGTTCTGCAGGACGTTTGTTGCTGAAGCATCTGTGTGAAGAATGACTGGTTTTATGACAGTGCTTACATGGATGAAGATCAAAACAGTGATCTTTCAAATGGCCAACTCGATAACAGTGTTGGCATTTCACGATCTGTTGTTGTTGTTGCTGTGGAAGAGGAGCAGAGTCTGGAACAGCTGACGCTGAGCTATCATGAGGAGCAGGTGAACTGTCATTAATGAAACCAACACTTTGAAACTGAATGGGTTTTGAGTAGTCTGGAATATGAAAGGACAAGTCCTTGTCATATCCAAGACCAGTTCTGTGCTTGTTGTGGACAAGTTGTTCCCAAGGTCTGATGATGGGCTTGGGAAGTGCAGATTGAGTTTTTGCATCTGCATGTACAACTGCTGCTTTATTTGAATGAACAGGAACATTATTGACTTGCTGTTTATGGGAGTCTGTTTCAATGTTCTGAACAAAAACAGGTTCAAAATGGTGTCTATTTTGATTTAGCTCTTCTTGCTGTAGCTGTGATTCAAGCTGCAAAAAATCAATCTTTTCCTGTGCATTTTGTAGACATGTCTGAATTTCTGAGAGAGAGGCTTTGCTGATTTGGAATGTGTCATTAGAAGTAGATTGTATTAGAGTTTTCAAAAACTCTAATACTTCACCAATTTGATACATTTTCCGAAAAAAATGCAGTGCCTTAATGATACTTTGAGTTCCTCAGAAAGCTAAAAGCTTCTTGGAAAGATATTTCAAGCTTCAAAAATCCATTTTTTTTTTTTTTACAATGTTTTCATAACAAGTGGGTACATTGCCTGCTGTAGGTGTATTCTTTAAAACATATGATGGCACCAAAACCCAACTTTCAACTAGTTCATGATATGATGCACAAACACAATCCGATATTTAAAAAAATACAAAGCAGTAAAGACATAACATCAGCCTGAAGACGTGTGACCAATGGACTAATAAGTATGCCAAGAGTGACAAGCCTCTTACTCTGCTACAGAAATCCGCACCACTAATTCGACAATGGTTCTTGCGCCAGCAATAGAAGTCATTATCGACTGGGACTGAAGAAAAACTCAGTGAGAGTTTCTGTCAAACACTTGTTGGCATACTGCACTCTTATGCATTTTGAAGACCTTCAGATCTGTCCTGCTTATTCACAATCAATATCAGAGAAAATGCCCAGCTCAGCTTCTGGGAATTAGCACAAATTCTGGTCATAAATTTATCTCTGCATGGTGACTGAATTGTGATCCAACTGATTTTTATTGGTTCAGGAAATAAACTACTTTGTCCACAGCCTCCTTAAATGACAATTTCGGCTCCCTTTAAACACTTCACATGTAGTATGCTCAAGATTCTAATGCATAGGGGCAACTGACAATTGATACCCCACTCTATCTTCTGTACAGAACGTTCCGCAAATTGTAGATTTGGAGAGCAAGCGACAGTTAATTTCAATATCAAAGAAAAAATGATGCTAACAATGACTAAAAGCACCAAAAATTTACAATCCATACTCAATCGGTTCAGTCTTATTAGGCATGGTTACCATTTCCATTCGCATTTGGGCAGCTAGGAGGTGGATTCCTTTTCGTAACACCATTAACAGGACCATTCACAATGCCATTTCCAACACCAAAGGGCTGTTGACAATCATGCAGAACAGTACTGTAGACTTTCCTCTAGCATAATCAACGGCTAAATCTGAAGGTAAAAGACACTGAGTAACAAATGAAGATCTTAATTGATGACAACCAACTCGAATATCAATTAGTGAAGAGACTGACCAAATGTAAGCCAAGTGTCCCATATTCAAACAACTTCCAAGTTGAGGCAGTGCAACCGTCGTATCCACTGCTCGCGGTAATGCATTAACAGGAGTTTGCTTGAAATCCAGAGTAAGAGAATTGAAGAACAAAATGTTGGAGGAGAACTGTCATCTTCAAATTCAGTAAGGAGCTCAATACCGGTAAGTGATACAGATATGGAGAGTTTGGATCATCGCGAGGCCTCTGTTAGTGGTGCAGAAACAAGCAACCAATCCAGAAGAACTCCAGCGAAAAGGACTCTAAGCTTCGTGAGGTTCATAGTAACCAACAATCATCCAGTATGCGCCTTCGACAGAAGGATTGTGTTACAGAGCAATTGCCACAAAAGAGAACTAAGAAGAAAATTCAGGCTGTCAATTCCAAAGAGATTTTCCCGTCACAAAACAAAAATATCAGTGCCCACTACCCCACGGTAATAACGATGTTTTTGCATTTTTTGTCGTCATACATTGAACGGTCGCATCGATATTGAAAGCCTGCATTGTGGTTACTTCTGCCCACATGTTCCTTTAGTCTTTCGAGTTATTGATCCCCAACTTTTTTTTCGCATTTTTCGTCGCGGGTTTAAAACTATGAGCCAGAGCGAATATTTGTGAGAACAGGTGTGGAGATTTCAATTGAGGTAGCCTTGCAGGAAGTTCAAGAATTGGGAGAAACAAACTAAGCTCGGAGTAATGGCTGGAAACGCTCGTGATCCAGTTGACGCCTTTGACGACTACGATCCTACTCCCTTTGGCAAATGGATTTTCAAATTAGGAATCCAGCGAAACTTTTGGCTATTATGTGAAGGTCGAAAAAGAATTAACCAGCCTAGTGGTTTGATACAAAATGTATGAATTTTGATTTATTATTAAAATCAATAATTTGGTTTTCTTCTCATTGCGTGAGTGCAATGCGTCCCCCGACAGTTTGTTTCACTCATACAGAAGGAAAATCTTTATTGCCACATTCTGCCAAACACAAAAAGGCATTGCGCGGTGACGGTGCATGATTGATAGATCAGAGAAAGAAAAGTGAAAGCTTTAACGCATTATGCCACAACCACAAGCAAAGACAAGATCAACAGTAAAAAGGGAAGCGAGCTCCAAAACAGGTGCTGTCCATCTCCGTTAGGTGTGCAACAACGTGCCACAACGTACCATTATGCAAACGAAACATTATTCAAACAGCGTGCCACAGCGTTTCAAATCTGCAACAAAAAACTTTGATAGGAGGAGACGACATTCTGCAGAGACGTGGACATAATTTGGTCGAGAGGCTGAAGAGGAAAATCAAAATACAGAGGCACAACAACGGTTATGCCAACTTTTGCAGATAAGTAACCGCCGGTGCTGTAGATGGGTAAATGATCGCGTCCTCAGGGAACTCACGGTGGAATTCATGCAATGGAGGCGCAGGTGCAATAATCAGGACAAAGGCGTTATGTCAGAACAGTAAGGGCAGCGCTGGACAGTACAACGCTTCATAAGAGTAGGGCGCAGGTTACGTAGCAGTATGGCAGCGTTCTGTATGAAGCAGGTAATGGAATATGGAGCAGAGCGCAGGTACAGCGCAGGGATGGCAGAATTAATGGAGCGTTACAGAAGACTAGGCCAGCTCTAGTTAGCACTATTCAAGGCAACTCAGACCAGTTGCTCAGGGAAAACAGGCCACACATCATGGCTCTGATACCATGTTAAACACACATGGTGAACGAGAGAAAATATGAAAGATAAAGCTTGCATTACATTTTTATTAACAATAGATGTACATTTATAGTACAATATGGTGACTGTTGGGATTCACATCCCAAGGTCCCTTGGACTGCTTTGTCTCTTTAGCTTCCACACTAACCCATTTAGGATTAGGTGTCCAACAGAAATTAATAAAAACATTTATTCTTATTGTTCATTTTGTGTTCTAAATATAAGTGATCTAACTGGTAAAAGTAACAATTGAAAAGGAATACTGATTCACTCCCCTCTCCCAGTATTTCCAACATAAATGAAGGGAACGCTCCAACAAAACAATTTGGTTTGTTTGGAGAAATAAGATGGATCAATTGACCATACTAGTGCCTTATCCATTGGGAAAATGGGTTGAAATCATTGTATGAAAAGTCATTTTGAGGTTACTAGACTAGATCAAATTGATCAAGTTGATAGGTGATTTGATCGGCTTGTCTATTAGCTTGGGTTAGTGGGTTGGTTTGATACTGACCTTGCTGAGTTAGAGCATGGATAGGATGGTTTCGTATGAAACCAACCCTAATCAGCTAAGTTCATACGTACTCAACAGATAAATGTATGACTCCACTATGGTTGACTAGGTTTTATTAAAAAAAAACCTAACTCCTTATCCCTATCAATGTTGTTAGTTAATGGTAATTTCAAATTCTATAAGTAAAAGGATAAGAAGTAAAGATAAAGGAAATGCCAACTTTCATTTTACTTAAACTTTAAACAATACCATTAATTGCTTGAGTATGTTTAAGAGTGGTTTCAACCAAAGTTGCACAAAGAGGGGACGAAATGGGGATGTTTTTTGGAAGCGAGGATGCGGAAGTGCCATTTCCCAAAAATATAGGAAGTGAAGTGTCTCTGAAGCATCTACTATATATATATTTATTTATTATATTTTTTTGCTTTTATATTAAGAAAAACATCCCAAAAGTTAGTTGTAGAAGACATGAAACATACATATTTTCACATAAATCAAGATAGATATGGCATCCATTATTCCATTCTACATCAATGATTAATTATTCGAGCATAAACCATCTAGATTCTAACAATTACAAACATACATCAAATTTTTAAGCATATTATAAAACATAAAACATCTAGAAGATAAATCATAAAATCATCAAACATTCAAGTAACTTATCTAGCGAGCAACTGTCAGCATTAGTCATGTCCAAAATTCAAATAATTATTGTTAGGAAATTGACCACTTGGCCACCACCAGGACTCAAGGATACACTAAACTAGGAAGAGTAAGACAAAAAATTTCAAATTCAGAACAAGCCTACAAGTCTAATCTATGAGAAAAGTAATAAATTGTGAATATATCTACTAATCTCTCTGCCTTTCACCATGAATAGTACTTGGCGGTGGGCCTCCATGTGGTGGCAATGAAGAACATGGTGGTTGTGGAAGTTGTGGCACTGAAACTGATGAAGATGAAGCCCCGCTGTTGGTGTTGAAGCATGGAACTAGGGAACCAAGGTACCAAATGGGGGTGGCATCTCAGCTCGATCATCATTATCCTAGATAAGAGCATCCTTATTTGCTCTAATTGTAACACTCCATCCTCCAAATTGGGCTCCTCTGGATTTCTGTCCCAAACCTCAAGGCCTCTATTAGTCTTTGTATCATCACAGTAATGGGACAACAATCGCAGGTTGTAGTGAACGCAAGCCAAGCTTTCTACCTGGTCTAAACTCAAACTGTTCCTTTTAACACTGCGGATGAAAGATAAAGATCTCCAACACCTTTTGGCGGAAGAAGTGTTTACCACTTGTGATAGCACCCACAATGCAAAAGTTTGTAGAAGTGGAGTAACACCTCCATGCATGTTCCACCACTCAAGAGAAGAAAAAGTCTCTTGATCTCTAATTGAATGCATACTCCCAAATGGACTAGTGCTAACCGTAAAGTTGCTCAACTGTTTCCGTACCATGGCAGACTCCTCCTCATCAGGGACTAATCTATTCATTACTCTCATATAAGCCTCTAGAACCTCTGGATCTAGTTGTGGTTTTCTCCTACTCCCCCCCAGGTGTTGGTGTTGAAAGCCATGATGGATGATAGTATTTAGGTGTCAGAACATATGCTAAGGCATGCAATGGAATGTTTAGCATATCCCATTGTTTTTCCACCTCTACACAAATATATTGTACAAGGTGATATCTCTAGGCTCAACAATATCTTTAATCTGCCCCAACATGCTATCAATTTGCTCATACACCTCCCCAATTATTGGCCGATCTGAATCTGCAAACTTGATCGTGTAATAAATTGGTTTGGTGAATTGCAAAGCATATTTAATCTGTGACCAAAATAACATGTCAAGAATAGTGTCCTTGGCTACATTAACACCATCTCTATCAATGTTAATTTCCTCCCATGATTCAAA
The DNA here is from genome assembly GCA_000404065.3 of Pinus taeda. Taxonomy (NCBI): domain Eukaryota; kingdom Viridiplantae; phylum Streptophyta; class Pinopsida; order Pinales; family Pinaceae; genus Pinus; species Pinus taeda. The sequence goes on from APFE031513410.1 coordinate 125,993, forward strand.
GGTCACCATATTAGTTAAAGCTTGTCTCACCTTCACTAGTCGCCTAAAGGTGAGGTAATAACTTGCAAAGCTTGTTTTTGCAGGTTTAAGCAATTACAACTTGGAGTAAGTGCCATAAAAGTAGTTTACCCTTGTATGCCCTGTAATAAATTTAATGAGTTGCTTCCCTCTCTTGTAAATCTCATTAATACATCCACATTCTTTATGCTTCACAATATCATGCATCAAAAGGTTCAATTTGTGCACCAAGCACCCAGACCACAAGATGTGTGGATGCATACACTCAATAAATTTTCCTGTTGCCTTACAATTTGCTGCATTATCAGTGATCACTTGAACCACATTCTTAGGACCAACATCTTTGATTGATTGCAATAGGAGATCTGGAATGTTTTGGGAAGTTGCATTGATGGAGCAGGAGTCATGGCATGCAATAAATACTGCATCACTAGAAGAAACACCAAGAACATTTATCAAATGTTGGCTTCTAATATTTGTCCACCCATCTGAACATATGTGGCGTGTTAAGGGGTATGGAGCTGCTTCTAAGAGGAACTCATGGTTACAAATAGCATGATGCCCAACCCACTTGAATCAATAGAACAATTGACTACTCAATAACTAAATGGAATGGATGAATACTATGAACCATAAGACAGTGTATGCCATAATTAATGTATCCTGAATAACTCGTGAACGAAGTAGCCAATCATTAGTTTACTAAGGGAACAACACTCATCCATGAATATATGAGCCATTACATGAGGGATAAAACCTTCCAATGATTCGTCAATAAAACATCAACTTGGCTCTATAAGATGTGGCTTTATGATTAGAGGATTTCGCGCATAAAATGATGACTCACAATTGCATCCTCAAGTCTCAAGGAGTCAATCTAGCGTGCCAAGGTTATGAATCTAGTAAGGATGGGATAAAAAATTAATAATATATTGTGGATGCTTGATGCAACTCATAAAAGTGGTAATGTTTGGTCAATAGTTAATGATAATCCTCTCTGACAATCTCTGAGACGTGTGAACAAAGGGGAAACCACCATTGAACAATTTACTAGGGGAACAACGCTCATCCTTGAAAACATGCGGCATTGCATATGGGAGAACATCATCCAATAATTACTCAGTGAAACACTAGTTTGGCTCCATAAGATGTGACTCTATGATCAGAGTATTTTGGCTGTGTTTCTACAAAATCTAGCAGCTTAGTGCAAAGCCTCACTAGGCACTCTAGGTGTAGGGAAACAATGAGGTCAACCACTGCTATCAACTTAGTGGCTTTTCTCTTGTTATTTTGTGGATAGATATTATTGCCACAAGGGAGATTTTCCTTACAGGTGTCATAGATTAAGTAACCTAAGAATTCCTAATATGAATACCCTCCAAGGAACCTATTGATTGGACACCTTAGAAATATGTTCAATATGTTGATTTTTTTTAAATGATCTTCTAATCTGATATCTAATATTCCTAACCCGGAATATTCCTCAAACCTCAGCACAAACTCCAACCAAATATGTGCAAATGATATAATAACCCAGAAGTGATAAAATAACAGTGGAACAACATATAATAATGTAAACCGGAAATATAAGCAGATACACAAGAAATGCAGCGAGAAATGCGAAGCCATTTTATTATACTGAGCAATAAATGAGTACAAGAGGTGATTAGACAGATGGCACCTCGACTTGCACAAGGCAAGTGAAGAAATACTCTCAAAATGATAAGAATGGCCTCTCTGCATGGATGCTGCTGCTGCTAGAAAACAAATGATGATTTGGGGCTGCTCCCCTCCTTGGAAAAAGCTGAAACTCTAGATTCGGGCTCCACTCAAGAAACCCAGAAAAAGCCAGAAAAACCCAGAAAGCTTTCCTGGAATGGCCTCACACTAATCTGCGTCCGCGCTGCTGGGAAACTGCTGTGCTGCTGCTGCTGCTGCTTGAAATCACATGAGGATTTGGGGCTGCTCTCCTCCTCAGAAAAGGCTGAAACTCTGGAATCAGACTCTACTAAAAAAACCTAGAAAAACCCAGAAAGCTTTTCTGAAATGGCTGACCCCCGAAAATCACCCCTTTGGGGTTCTGCGCAGTTCCTCAAAGACACTGATGAAACTGCTGCTGAAATGTTGATGAAAATGCTGATGAATCTATTGCTGGAATGCCAATGGAAATACCTTCATCGAGCAGGCACTCGAAGTCCCCCGGGTCTAAGGGTGAGATCTCCGAATGGAGACACTCAATGCACTAAACAGTGCTGCAGACTAGCTAAACAACCAGCGTGCTCTAAGTCGAAATGACTATCACAAATGCTCATAACCAGAATGATCTCAAATGAGGGGGTTCCTCTCTATTTTATAGCCTCTGCCTCTCACAATCCCTAAGCTCACTTTCTCCTGCGTGATCCCCTTCTTGCCATGTGTTCCTTCCCTCCTGCGCAGTCCTACCATGTGTCTACGTGGGCTCCATTTCTGCATCCCCCTTTGGCCCCCTTGGTTCCCCCTTAAGTCACAACGTTGTGCTACCTAGGAAATGACTTTTTATTCTAAGGTGAGTTATGTTCCCCCTTCCTCACTTTTTATTTACAAATAACTATAGAAGGCAAAAATCGAACAAAATCGAATATTCCAGTTAGCCATAGCTAATTAGGAATATTACAGTCTCCCCCGGCAAAATGTTGCTTGTCCTCAAGCAACTGAAGTGATGAATGTTGTAAGATCTCCTCACTCTCCCAAGTGGCATCCTCATCCGACAAATTCTTCCACCTCACCAAGAATTCCCGGACTGTCTTGCTCCGCAACCGTCTCCCTCTAGAGTCAATAATAGCCTCCAACTGCAATACTAAATGCCCCTCATCATCCATGGGTGGTAGCTCATCCGTCATGGTCACCTGCTGCCCCAATGCCTTCTTCAGGCATGATACATGAAAAATGTTATGAATCCTGCTGACTTGGGGCAACTCCAACTCATATGCAACCTGTCTAATCTTACGTATCACCCTGTATGGCCCATAAAAGGGGGGCTTGATCTTCTCAGCGCCTTTCTGCTTCAGCGATGACTGTCGGTATGGCTATAATCGTAGGTAGACCATGTCCCCTACCTCGAACTGTTTCTCCACCCGACCCCTGTCGGCATACAGCTTCTGCTGGTTTTGCGCTGTAGCCATGTTATCCTTGAGAGCTCGGTGGATATCCTGACTCTCTTGGATCCAAATCTTGGCTCTAGGAGCCCTGCTATCACCAAACATCACGTCGACAAAAGATAAAGGATGATACCCATATAAGGCATAGAATGGTGACATATCAATGGACATGTGATGCGAAGTATCTTAGCAGTACTCCACCAGATGCAGCCACTTCAGCCATGCTCGCTGCTGCCCACTGACATAGTTATGCAAGTGGCCCTCCAGCCACTTGTTAACTATCTTCGTTTGTCCGTCCATTTGTGGGAGATAGCTGGTACTCGGTATCAACTCTGCCCCCACCAATCGGAAAAGCTCCTGCCAAAACGCGCCCATGAAACGACTGTCTCTGTCACTGACGATGGTCTTAGGAAGACCATGTAGCTTGAAGATCTCCTTGAAGAACAACTCGACCACCTGTGTTGCTGTATAGTGTGCAAATATGGCAAAGAAATGTGTCTACTTCGTCAGTTGATCAACGACGACAAAGATACAATCCTTTCCCTGTACCATGGGCAACCCTGTGATGAAATCCATCGAAATACTCTCCCATTTCCCCTCTGGAATGGGAAGAGGCTGCAATAATCCTGCGAGATGGCTGATCTCTCCCTTGTTCCTCAGGCAAACATCGCACTCCCGGATGTGTTGGAGTACGTCCTCCTTGAGGCCCTTCCATGAGAACCTCTCCCTCATGGCCCTGTAGGTTTTGGTAAAACCCTGATGTCCTGTCAATGGGGAATCATGTGATGCCTGGAGTATCTTCTTCTTGAGCTGAGACCCCTCAGTCAAGAAGATCTGGTCCCTGTAGTAGATGATCTCATCGACCACCCTGTACCTGTCATCTGCCACCTGCCCATCTAGAACCTCACATGCAAATCTGTCCTTGGAGTACTCTACTAAGAGTTGAGCCCTCCAATCTGTATCCAAGCTCATAAGAGACAACGTGGTTGGTCTACGTGAAAGGGCATCTGTTACCACGTTGTTCTTACCTTTGACATACTCAATGTTAAAGTCATATGCTTGGATCTTACTGATCCACTTCTACTGCCTCTCCTATAGTTTCTTCTGCTCCAAAAAGAACTTGAGGCTGTTGTGATCAGTCCTCACCCTGAACCTGTTGCCTACCGAATACTGCCGATACTTAGCCAATGCATGCATGATGGCCAACATCTCCTTGTCGTATATGGAATACAACCTCTTGTGCGGAAGGAGCTTCTGGCTCTCAAATGCTATAGGGTGACCGCCCTGCATCAATACTGCACTGATCCCCTCTCCCGACGCATCACACTCCAAGACAAATGGCTGCGTAAAATCTGGCAACGCAAGCAACTCCTGGATAGCCCGCTCAATCTCATCCCGATAGGACTTGGGGTGCCTATAGGGGGTGGTAATCACGGCCTGTATGCCCTGCTCAAGCTCGATGGTGTGCTCAAACCTTCGATCTGGTGGTTGTCCTGGTGGAATCTCCCCAAACACTGTGGCATATCGATCAAGGATAGGCTGTATCTCTGGGTGTACCGTCTGCCCTGTAGTTCTTGCCTCTGATGCATGCAACTCCACTGCCCACTCTATTTCTCCCTTTCGGAAGATTACCTCTATCCGATGAGCCGAGACAGTTTGAGGGAGATATGTGTGCTATCCCCGTATCTTCTCATGCCTCCCTGTCTTCTCATCATCCCACTCCATCTCCAGGTTCTTCTAATCTGTCGTGGCCTTCCCTAGAGTGATAAGCCACTGAACACCCAGTATCATGTTGGTGTCCGGAATTTCGACCACAAAAAAGTGGTCAGTCAATGTGTAGGGTGTCCATCGTCACTAAAAGCTCTGGAACATAACGAGCACACGTCATGGTCTGATCTCCTGGGACCAAGACTAAAAACCCATCAAAGCTCTCTGTTTGTATACCTCTCCGCTCAACCATTTGGGCATCGATGAAGTTGTGGGTTGCCCCATTGTCAACCAAAACTGATACGCGCTGGCCATGTACTGTCCCTCGTACGTGTAGCATCAGATACTTGGGAACTCCCCGCAACGCTGCAAGGGCCCCTCCGGTGGGTGCAAAAGATGCACCACCTGCTGCTGGTGGTGGAGGTGGCAAAGGTCCCTGTATGGCATGGCTATCTCCTACCTCCATATCCTCCTCGTCATCTTCTTCTCCATTGCCCTCGGATAAGACCTCAATACAATGTGCTTTACCAGCAGCACATCTATGTCTTGGTGCCCATGTCTTCTGACAAGTGAAGCACAACTGCTTCTTTTTCAGCTCCCTCCTGGCATCATTGTCAAGCTGTACTTGTCCTGGATTCCCCTTTGGAGGTGGAATCCTCACATCCTTATCCTTAGACTGGAAAGTCTGTCTCTGGGGGTAAGGTGTCCGGGTCCTGGGTAAGACATCCTATAAATCCCGAGTCCTGCTGATAGCGTCCCGGAGCGTAGTTGGTCTAGTGGATTGGACTAGACCCCGAAGTGGCTCTGCTAACCCCTCAACATACATATAGACCCTCCGTGCCGTGGAGATGTCTGGCACCATCACGGAGACCCTCAAGAAATCTGCAATGTAGGTCTCTGGGCTCCCTGTCTGTTTTGAGCCTCGTAAGCTCAACGAAATGCTGCTCTGGATCCCTCTAGTCAAATCGCTCCATTAGTCTCCTGGTAAACTCGGCATATGACGTCACTGTGGAGTGCCCCAATGTAACCATCCTAGGAAACCACCAATCCTGGGCCTCACCATCCAAATGCAACGTTGCCACCTTGATGGCCTCTGCCTCCGACATCTGGTTAAGCTGGAACTAAATGTCCAGCTTCTCCACCCAAGACTTTGCCAAACTATTTGATGAGCCATCAAATGTAGGTAAGTGGAATCTGCTCGCTGCACGGTGGGTGTCGCCATCATGGTAATGTCGGTACCCTCTGTGATGATCGCGGGGTTTGCTATCTCGCTGGAGTTGAACAAAATCTCTGAATGAGAGGGCTTCCTTGAACTCTTGCCCATAGGCCTGGTACTCTGCAAAATAATCGCCCATATGCTCGGGCTCTGCCTCCTGCTGGGCTATGGCCCCCGCGTCTTCTCCTAAGAAGGTGGGCATGGTAGAGTGTGTAGGGGCATGTGAGGCCCTCTGCTGCGCAGTATCACACTGCTCTGGCAAGTGATGGGTGCACCTGATCCCTCACCGATCTGAAAAACTCGTGGGCTCTCCCACTGTTTGGTCTCTACTGCCGTGAATCTCTGTCCCATCACCTCAATCTGCCTCGACAGATCCCGCACTGATTTGAGGAGCATATCCGCAAATCTCTTCCCGTCCTCGTCTGCCATCAGATCCTCCTGCTCCTCGTCCACCATAGGCTCCTCCTGTTCTGCGTCCACCACTAGAACACAGTCTCGCTCTCCGTAATTGTTCTGCAACCTATGCCCAGTGTCTCTGTATCTTTGATCTCTGTAACAGATATAGGGTTTTTCCCCTGGTGTCATAGATTGCTAGCTTCACATGCTGAGCTAGATCTATGCTCTGATACCACTGTAATATTCCTAACCTGGAATATTCCTCAAAACCCAACAAAAACTCCAACCAAATATGTGCAAATGATATAATAACCCAGAAGTGATAAAATAACAGTGGAACAACATATAATAATGTAAACCGAAATATAAGCAGATACACAAGAAATGCAGCGAGAAATGCTAAGCCATTTTATTATACTGAGCAATAAATGAGTACAAGAGGTGATTAGACAGATGGCACCTCAACTTGCACAAGGCAAGTGAAGAAATACTCTCAGAATGACAAGAATGGCCTCTCTGCGTGGTGCTGCTGCTGCTAGAAAACAAATGATGTTTTGGGGCTGCTCCCCTCCTTGGAAAAAGCTGAAACTCTGGCTTCGGGCTCTACTCAAGAAACCCAGAAAAACCCAGAAAGCTTTCCTGGAATGGCCTCACACTGATCTGCGTCCTAGCTGTTAGGAAACTGCCATATCACTGCTACTGCTGGAAATCAATTGAGGATTTGGGGTTGCTCCCCTCCTCAGAAAAGGCTGAAACTTTGGAATCAGACTCTACTAAAAAATCCCAGAAAAACGCAGAAAGCTTTTCTGAAATGGCAGACCCTCGAAAATCACCCCCTTTGGGGTTCTGTGCAGTTCCTCAAAGACGTTGATGAAACTGCTGCTAAAATGCCGATGAAACTGCTTCTGAAATGCTGATGAATCTATTGTTGGAATGCCAATGGAAATACCTTGCCCGAGTAGGCACTCGAAGTCCCCGGGGCTATGGGTGAGATCTCTGACCAAGGGCACTTAATGCACTCAATAGAGGGGGTTCCTCTCTATTTTATAGCCGTTGCCTCTCACAATCCCTAGGATCACTTTATCCTGTGTGATCCCTTTCTTGCCATGTGTTCCTTCCCTCCTGCGCAGTCCTTCCATGTGTCTGCGTGGGCCCCATTTCTGCGTCCCCCATTGGCCCCCTAGGTTCCCCCTTAAGTCACAACATTGTGCTACCTACGAAGTGACTTTTTATTCTAAAGTGAGTTATGTTCCCCCTTCCTCACTTTTTATTTACAAATAACTATAGAAGGCAAAAATCGAACAAAATCGAATATTCCAATTAGCCATAGCTGATTAGGAATATTACATAATAATTGCTTCCAATAATTTCTTAATTAATTCTTCTTGTGTTACATTCATCATTATGCAATTATACATAGAAAATCTCAATTGTGAAACAATAATGACAGTAGGATCATGAAGAGACGACCAAGCACAAGAGACAATTTTTTACCTTGGGAAAACCCCTATGTTGCATGAGTTTTTGGAGCGTGGGAACGTTGGGAACTTGGGTATGGGTGTTGGGAACAGCTAGAGGTTTCCCCAAAATTTAAGGGAAATGGCAAATCGAGAACAATGATATTATATAATAAAAAAATAAAAAATATGAAGATATTTTTTTTTGTTTTTAATTATATAATTATATAATAATCAAAATTAATATTGAATCAAAAATATTCAAATATTAAAATCAATTTAAATATATAAATAATAAATATATAATCTCTCTTATATATAATATATTCTTTGGGTGTCTCTCTCCTCGAGTCTCTCCCTTTTATATATATAAAATATTAAAATATCAAGTTCATTATGACACATGACGAGTCTTTGAAACAATCTGGCTTAAAAATACAAAGGAACAGTTTTACATATGTTTCTCTAGTTATTCTTAAGAGAAAAAGTAAAGCAACTCTAATTTTTAAGCATTGATTGCCACATACAATATGCACACACAATCTTCTGCGATAAATATACATAAACAACAAAAGAAATACACATCAGTATGACATCCCAAATATCGCTCTTACATCGAGGTGCCACACACTTCCTTAACCCATCAAGAGATTGCTCCAGTTTTTCAATCAAGGATATCAGTGTTAAGGATGTCTTTGGCCTTTCTTCCTGCGAAGTTTTCAACTTAGGCTCACGTTTTGTGGGTAGTTCAACATATTTCTCTACAGGTTTTATATTCCCTAACCCCAGGGAATGCCAGAACTCTAAAAATAATAGTCTTCAAAGCTCCCTAAACTTTCCCAAATTCCCATTGCAACTCTTGCTGAAAAGGGAATGTTCCCATATAGTTTCAAAGCTCTCGGGAGCGTGGGAACCATTGGAAAGAGTTTCCCAACTCTTGGGAGCGGTTCTCGTGTAATAGAGGAAAACCCTAACCAAGGAAAAACCCAACAACCTTATCTTAGAGAAATTGTCCAATTCAACAAGAGATACAATTTGAATTTTCTTGTCAAACTAGGTCAAACTAACCACAAAATCTAATGAGTCAAACCTGGTCAAACATACCACATTTTTAGCCTCAACAGCTACAATTAAAATACACTTGATATTCATCTCTTAGAAGCTTCTCATCCTTATCTTTATTAATACCCATTAATATTTTTATTTTTGTAAGTTTAGACTTTGGACCTTATTAAAAATATTAAATATTTTAATAACTTTTCATCCGGATGTAATTTTCCAAAACGATTTCTGGGTCTTGGAGATCTCATGCTCTTTAGTCTCCACCAATTTTCATGGCTAGAGCACATCCGATGCTACCCCAAATCAACATGATATAAGTCTTGGAGATGCTTAAATAGATTGGAAATACATGTTACAGCTAATCAAATAATTGCTATTATCAATTAGGATTTTAGATAGAGACACTTTGTAGTATGCAAAATTTATGACAACAATGATAAAATATCCCACAAATGATGGTAAACTATAAAATAATAAAGGCTATTAGATAGGTAAGATCTCCACCAAGAAAGGTGCAAAAGATGAGTCATCTAAGTACTCGTCGCTGAAAGCCATCTTCTCATCAACAAGGTGTCCAATGGTTGAGCAAAACCCTTCACTTCAAGATATCTCCATGAGCCAAGCCCACACCATTACTCTAGACCTTGTGAGGGTCACATCACAGGGTTAGGGCATAATGCCATCATCAAAGAATGTATACCATCCCTTTTGGAGTTATTTCAAGTCATTATCACCATCAAATTAACACACATGCTATATGTTGAGGGGTAACAGGCTAAAATGAGCTACAGAAATTCACTTGGCATAGGCCGTGGTGGTAGTTATGGTTGTTGTAGTACTTGAAGTGTTCAGAAATGAAGGAGAGATGCTAAAAATGGAAGAAAATAGCTTGTAGTTTTTTTTTTTCATTGAACTTTGCTTTGGATTCTGTTTTTTTTCTTCCTTTGTATCTGCAACATGTTTTTCATTTTAAAAGTTTGTAGGTCTCTTGTGGGTTCCACACAGCCTGAATTATGCATAAAGCAGCTGGAGACATCCTCCTGACTCCTCATTCAGGCAGGAAATCACAAGGAAACAGCCTGCAAATGTTTATGTCATGAAGACTTTTACAGGAGTTTCCTAGCCATTTTCAGGTCATTTTGATTTACTGAACATGTTGGTGCCAAAATGCTGGAAGGAGGGGGGCACAGAAATTTGATGCAATTGAATTTTGAGCTTCTATTTGCTCATGTTTTGAAAGACAACATTATCAGGCATTGTAATTGGTGCCTAGAAAAATATTCAGTTTCTTGATTGTTCTTCAAATCTTGTCTGCTGGTTGCAGGTATGATTTTTTGTATAAAATGACAAAAATAACCACTTTGTTCCAAAGCAATGGCATTTCTTATGAAAATAATGATTCACAAACAGTTCAAGCACATATTTCCTTGCAAGTTCCTGGTGCATCTGGACTAGTTATACCTGTTGGAACCATCGGGCATGTTATGAAGGTGGTGAATGAAGATGTGATTCTTGTTCGTTGGGAGGTAAACTAATATTAATATGAATGGAAGTTTTGTAGATACTATAGTTTGTGGATTTCTAGATATTTGTTCTTTGTATTTCTGCATACCATGTTGGATGATAATTAAACAATATTCTTGTTCAGTTGCTGATTCGTTATCTCTGATTATACAATATTCCTCCTTGCATTTGTCACAAATGCTATTTTCAAAATGTGAGATATCTTGACAGTATTTCATGTATACTTCTAAGAAAGATATTAGTAGTATTATGGATTGAGATTTCTCTGAGCTGGTTGTACGATGCAGTTTCAAAGTGTATTCCAGTGGGTTTGATCATTATGGCTGTTCAATTTCTGGTGATATTCCTGGAAGATCATTGTCTATTCTCTTATCTCTTGATGGTTCTATGTGTTTGATCATAAGTTAAATGAAGGTATACATCTGAAAAGGCTATGGTCATATAACAGAGAAAAAATATGCTTTTCTGCTTCAAGTTGGAGATATTTATCACATTTCTTGTGTAACTTGGAGGCTTTCTCACAGAAATTAGGAGAGAAGCTGCATTATGAATTTGAGTGGCTACTGGCTAGTGATATCATTATTTACTGTTTATAGACAGAATGAGCTTATTACATAGAGCTGAGCTATTTTTGTTGCTGGTTTATTTTTTGTGTGAGGAATATTTTGGTCATGTTTCGACATTTTCTACATTTCTAGATTCATGTAAACGTGATTGTGTATTGCAAGAGTTTGGAAAGGCCAGTGCATTGTGGCACTTTCTGTAGAATCTTTTGAACAGATTTACAGGATGTCAGAAGAATTTTTTTTCGATATCTTTTCGGCTCCACAAGCATATCCTAGTTTGAGTGATGCAAATAGCTCCAGGTCCTTCTCTTGTTTAAGCTTTTCTCTCTGTGGTTTAGCTGGTTTGCAAATTAATACTGAAATGAGAATCTGCTAGAACTTTATGGAGTGGTGATGACTCATTGTCACTTTTGGGGATTTGATGTAAGCCTAGTCATTTTTCGGGGATTCAGTGTCAATGTATTTCCTAACTATTTTACAATTAGTAGTCATCAACATCTCATATTTTCTGTTGGAGGGACTTACGGGTTGAAGATGAAAGAGAGTGGGCAACTTGGCATTTCCTTTCCAATGAATATGGACTCTTGTGCTCTCATTTCTTAGCAATTTAATAAATTCAGAATTTTATTCCAGCAGATGAATTGTATAAATCGAATATTCACACTCCAGGTTTCATTTAGAGAGATTGGATTATGAGAAGCCGATGTCTATGTATAAGACTCGTAGATTATATCAGGCTCCTTGTCTGTAATGTCCCTTACCAAGAAGATCGATTTAATTGTTCATTTTCACTTGGAGAGAAAAAACAACATCAAAATGTGAAATGAATAACTAAATAAAAAAGGGTTATAAAGAGAAAATCCATGGTATTCTGATGACCCATGGTACTCTAAGATAAAGTTATAAAAGAGAATTAGAGTTCACCTTCTGGGCAGGCATTGGTTATTGTTTTTTAATAATTGTTTTTGGAGCTCAAGTAGCTTACTGTGTGAGGGGAAACCCTTGTGGAGATCCCAGTTCCGGTGGTGGAACTATCCACCCTAGCTGGTGGCGATTAGTTTTGGTGGGGAAACATCCACCCTAGCTAGTTTGAAGGGGGAATCATTTCAAGTTCTCCATTGGCACTTAACAGAGGAAGGGGGATCAAATTGTAGTAGTTGGTAGGAGTCCGGAGAAATAAATTTGTTGCAGCTCACATTGCCATCAGTCAGGGTATCAGTAAATCGATTTTTGCATTTAGAAAAGGCTGTCAGCATGTAATTTCTTGATATGATTAATAAAATAACTGGCTGAGTTTATTGCTGCATAATTTTTCCTATGTTATGTTGGTTGATCTATTTTGTTAACAAAAATATATTTCTGTGGCATTAATAAACAGAGCTATTGGAAGATTTTATTTATCGTAAGATTTTTGTTTACTGGTTGGGTTTGCTTACAAGTTACTGTGATAATATCACTGGTTATTTTCTGTTGGTTTATTCCCCAACATAATATTTAACGAAATGCCTATCTACAAAGTGTTTGACAAATTGTTTGAATGGTATAAAATAAAAAATTACAAGCTAATTTTAGTAGGGGGCATTCCATTGTCCATTGTATACTTTCCATGATATCCTGAATTGAAGATGGGGACTTTTAGGTGAGGGTTTTGCATGAATTTTGTTCTTCTAGGCACTTCCTTCTAAGAACCGATTGTCCCTAGCAAGGTTCACTGATGGTTCATGTTTTCTAGACCTAGAAGTGTGTTTGGGGATGTTCAGAGCTTGTACAGGATACTTGGCATCATTTCTTTCACAACAGTGGTTTGTGGAAATCTTCCCTAGTATTGATGTTAACTTGATTGGTCCTTTGCACTTCAGAGGAGCATGGCATTGTATTAGAGTTGTTTTCCATGGAAGCTTAGATGTGAGGTTGTCTTTAATGTATCTTTGTTCTTTGCCACGATTTTTTAGGGATTGTCTTTTTAGGAATCCACTGCTTATTTCAATGTGATTGACACTCTTCTTAGAGGATACGTGAGAAGTTGTGAGCATAGGTCTCATTTTGAATTTAAGGCATTTTAACTAGCGTTTAGGTAGACTTGACACTCTTTGTATATTATCAATTGTATCATGAATCCTCTTTTTGTTAATATAAGCATTTTTTTCGCAAAAAAGCATATGATATGTAATCTATGTAGTATGTACATTGTCCCTCATGTATGTCTATCATCCTCGTGTAAGGAAGGCTAAATTGGGAAATTAATTCCAGTCAAGAATTTGAAGGTTGGCTTTATTATCATGAAAAGTACAACAAGTATGGGTGTTCCAAGGAAACCAAATATGTTTTACATAAAATATGAGAGAGAAAACTGATTATAATGCAAATGCATTGTATAAAATGGAAAATTTACACATCCGAGCATAATCAAAGAATATATTGATTCACGATAAAGTTCAACCATGATAATACATATCTATTATTGTCATTCATCCATTGAGACTCATAATCTCTGTGGATTATGGCTCATTATTCATGAATATCTACTCATGAAGTGATGCTAATCAAAATCCTAGAGGTGGGTCAAAACACTAGTTGGTGTGCAAATGTTGAGAATTCTAGTTACTTTGCTTCAAGTTCAAAACCCTAGTCCCTAAACCATCTCATTGCTTTTAAAATTGTCCGGGGAAATGGACAAGAATGGTAAAAATGAGAGATAATGGCCTTTTATAGACTCTTTAGCTTGAGTTATTGAATAAACTTGCAAGTTTTTTTACATGTGGGAAAGAACTTAGGCCCTTATTGGACCTACCAATTTTGGGTTGGATGAAGCCATTTCAACTGTGGGCTGGGCAGATTTGAAGATCCTTCACTTGTTTAAGTTCGTTTTGCTACTATGATGCATGTTAAGAAAACTATCTTTCTACTGCTTGTTTCTCTCTCTTTGGTGTGCACTTGATTTAATTGGTACTAAAGCCTTTTTTTGATTCACATCCTAATTTTTTTGTAGTCTACATTCACATTATGGTTCACAATCACGTTTTTGTGTTCTTCCAGGTTCTGTTAGCCCTTAGGTTTAAATCAGTATTGAGGGCATTGATTTTAATTGGTATGAATGTGTGCAATGTGTTTGAGGCTACCATAGAAACTCTACTTTGAAGGGAGTGTCTAATTAGACAACCTACTCTACGAGAACCTTTAACACCACCTGAGCACAATGTTTCTAATCTGTGAGCTAAAAGCCAGTGATAACTTGTAATGTCTAGGAGAGGCTGGATAAGGTTGGCATAGCTCTCAATGATGAAGAGAATGTATGACGACACAAGAGCATGATACATTAGGCTCGATAATGACCAGGAAGATCTGTGGCCGTTCCAACAATTGATGGATATGCCTAAGCCACGTTGCCTCTCATGCTAGTTTGATCGTTTGGAGGATCTAGATTGAGGTTGCCATTCGGGTGTGAAGGAGTCTGGAAAGGCAACTCTTAGGTTCTGAATGACTACCCATTTTCTTGCATATTGTGTTGCCATAACCAACTCCCTAGAGCACTTGAGCTCCACAACCCAAGACTTGTTGAGATATTCATCAAAGAAGATCTTGCTGGGGATAACGAACAACTTCAGGTAAGGTTTAATGACTCGAAGCTGATTAGCCTTGGTTTTGAATTGAAGGAAAAGAGTGGAGTGGTAGCCAAGCCAAGCCTTGTTGAGGGTCACATTAGTGAGGTCAAAGGTAGCTCGAAGAAACATGGCCACATCATCCTTAGGGTCTGGGGATGAATTTAGATAAAGTGAGACCCCTTACTTTAAAGTTCTATGTCCTTACTCGATTGGTTCGCTCCCTAATGAACTTAATTTATACAACTTTAATAGTTGTAGGGGGTGGGGAGCATCCTTCTCACATACAACTTATTCCCATGAATTAATGTATGTCTCAGTTTCTTGTTTAGAAATGGCTTGCTGATTGTTGATCTATTCCTATTTGTTTTCGAGGTCCAAATTTTTTCCTTATAAGGCATCATGTGGTAGGTGAAGATCTTGTACTTTGTTCTCACTTAGCAGCTTCTTGAGGGACACATTTCTCAACTCCACATTCGACACACTTTGTGAGAGGGTGAGAACTTCTTGTTGTTCCTAATCAAGCATTGAGGCGAGACCATGAATTTGGGTGCTAATAAAACAAGGTTTGTTTACAAGGTTTTGTGCTCTTGGATCCTTTCCTATGAAGATGTTGATTCAAGAGGAGCATCTTGCAAAAATATAGTTGCAACATGATTTGTACATCAACTATTAAAGAAGGTTCGTATTTTTAGTCGCTGATTGCAATTTCGAGGACAAAATTCTTTGTCTGGCAGTTCTATATTTTGTGATTTTCAGGTTTGTTGTTTTGGAATGTTTCCATTTTTAAAAATTTCTATTTTGGGAAATCAATTAGGTTTCTTGATACCGTTTTGAAGAAGAGCATATTTGTAGATTTTCGTGATGATCATAGAATGTTATTTTTAGGGTGTCTATTTAGTTTTATGAGAAATACTTGTTATAGAATCTCTTTAGCTAAGTTTTTGTGCCATGAGGGGTATGTTTACACTATCAAAGTTAGTCGAGACTTGCAATTAGCCTCATCCATACTCACTTGGGGGGTTTGAGCCTTAGTGTTTCTGTTGATACTAGTTTGGACCAATGTTATTAACATTGGACTAGAACCGGTAGAACTAGTTAGTCCGGCCGTTTTGGGGTCATTTCCAGTTCGAACCGGCCTCCAAACTGGAATAGGCTGGTTCTATTGGTTTCGGTCTGGTTCTGATAACATTGGATCACATATAAGCCACTTTCAAAATGAAAGTATTCCATTATTGTTTGTAACATTCAATACTATAAATTGTTATTGAAATCAAAGAATGTGTTTTTTCAATGCACCTTAAACAACATTTTGTTTCTACACCAAGTTTTTTTAAATGTATTTCAATTTTCAAGTAAGGTTATCTCAAGGCACTCTCTACAAATTAGATATTTATTATTAAGTGAAACTAGTGCAAGATGGTTTATACAAATTAGGAATGTGATATTGCCTTTTTGAAAGTATTTCTAATGGACATATTTCAGTCCAATTACTTGTAAATTTGTTTTCATTTATTGAACACAATGTTATTAGCTATGTCACATGGTTCAAGTTTGAATTCGAGTTCGACAATGATTTTTTTTGTAAGTCAAATTTCTATTCATAGTGTCAAAAGGAAATGCATTAGAGGAAAAATGCAGGTAGTCTCACCCAAACTAGGTTTGTTGACTACCGCCCAAAGCATATGACAATGAAACAAAAAACCAAAGAGAGACACAATTCACAATTTCAAAGGCCATAGGCCCCATTAAATAGACAGAACATATAAATCACTTGTATCCATGCTAGTCGTCAGAGGTGATGGAGGGTTGGTTGTTTAGAGTTGTACTAGGAGGTGGCGAAGGAGGAAAGGAGCATTGGACATGCTCCTGGAAATGGGCCATCCAAGCCTCCTCTTTCTCAATCTTCTCTCATTGCAAATTGTGGCCACGCCAGAGCACCACAACACGCTCTTGAGTATGACATTTGAAATAATGCATTTTGTTCAGAGTTGCTATCAATTCATAGTGCTCCTCCTGTCTAACCCGCTCTAAATTTTCCAGACGATCCACAATTGACTGAACTACATCTTGGCAATGCTCCATGCAACAGCATTGTCGCTAATCGCGACCACCCTAATGCATCGACACACAACACCTAGAACCACCACGACAAACCGAACCTCCTCGCTATAGAACGGGTGGAGCGAGGCAACCCTAACTCCTAGTTGAGCCCCTGCGTCTACCACCTCGAGCTGTTGACCCTATGTGTCCAGAATGCCTTGACTGACCACCACCTCTGCCTCCGGAAGCCGCGCGGCTTAAACCCTCTGCACTTAGATCTTCTAGACTCCCTTTACCACTGCTAGACACTAGCTCGAGCCAAGGTCAGGACTTAGCCATGCTTGGCCTTCCTGAATTAGGCGACACTTGGATTGAGGAACGCCCTGAGTGAGGAACCGACCACATGCTTGAAACCTCGACACCACCTAAGCGAGACGAAGACCACCCTTCCAATAACTCCCAAACAATCCATGCAGGGGTAAATGCGACCAACTCCGGCTGAACCTCCTCTCCCTCTGGCGCTTAGAAAGCAAGCAAGCTCCATCTTTCAAAACTTTCTTGGAAAGGGTCTGGGTCACTCATATCCATTGACTTATCATTCGTTGGTGTCGCCATACTTATTAGGTCTCGTCCCATCGGTGAAAGTCCATAAATAATAAGGAGCCTTAGCTGAGGTGACAACGGGCTAAGATTCCATTTGTTGCCCTTTAGGGATTCCCCTTTGGCCCCTTGCTAGTTTGAGTGGTAACATTTTGGCGCCATTGCCAGGGACACGAGACGTGTGTTTTGTTCCCCGTACGACATATCATTATTGACGACTCCATTGGAAGAGTGAAGCCCTAGTTCTTCATCGAGCTTTAAAGTTAATGCTTGTAGTGTGAAGGAAGCATCTGTCCAGGCACTTTAATTCACCTTGGTGACTCCATTATAATATTAATATGCAAGATCAGAGAAGATGGAGATTTCTCTTGGTCCTGTATTTGAAAAACTCAGAAACCAAGAGATTCAAGGGCTGCAAAAGAAAGTTGTGGAATATGCAGGAACTTTTCAAAATATGTTGGACAACATGAATATGGAATTCATACTCGCGTTTTATAGGTTGCAAGAAGTACAACTCAACATAGTAAGGTGTGCTTACGAAGAGGATCCTAGTCGTCTCCTTGAGCTTGCTCACATAACTTGTGTTGTGAATATTTTGGATAACCTCATTAATATGAAAATGAATACCTCCTTTGGGGATGACGAAGAGGTGAATCCCAAGAGCCTCCAAATCACGCAAGAAAGAGTGGATGAAAATAGTAGGTCATGCAGGGAAGTAGTAAGGGAAGATAATTCTAATGATGTTTTCTCCTGCTTATATGGTGAAGAAGAAGCTTCATAAGGTGAAATGTGAATATAAAGAGAACCCTACTAATGCTATCCTCCTTGAAGTGTACTACCAGAATCATCTAACAAATACCTTAGCCATTGTTCTTCAAGAGAAGAGAGAAGAAGAGAGGTCCCACTTGTCAACTAAGCATGTTGAAGATGACCTTAAGGAGCTCGGTGATGAGCAGGAAGATGAGTCCTCATTGGGGCTGCAGGACATGCATGATGATTTTGAGAGCACATGTTTTGAGGACAATGAAGTTATGGAAAGTAAGGCTGAGACTGACCTTACCTTTCTCAAGCGTATCACTCCTGATGAATCTCCTTTTGAAAACCTTGAGGAAGGTGATCCCGTAAGCTCCTTGGAAAGTGACATTGGAGATTATTTCCTCATTGAAAAGGAGAAGTGGGAAATTGTTGCGCCCCAATTTGATTGTGCTCCCATTTATGATACAGATAGGGACGATGAGATTGAGATTGGTTTTTCGTTTATCTCGAACATTACTTGCCATGACATATCCTTGATAACTCTGGGAAGGAGAATTATTATTTTCCCTTGCATGAAGAGGGACGACTAGCAATGATTGATTCTCCTTTTGACGAAAGCCGAACCTTTGATGTTTAAAAAAAGGAAAGCAATGAGGCTCCCACCAACCCACCTTATGACTGTATTCAAATCAATTGAGCCTTTAAATTGCGGGAAAGGAAATCCCATTGAATATGAAACTTCGCCCTCCCCTTTTCCTTTTCCTCTTATTCATCACCTTGAGTCTTCCTCAAGTAATTCCCTCGTCTCTTTTGACATGACCTCTAGTGACAATGCCCCTTTTCCCATTTCTGAATATGATGTGATGGAGGAACCCTTCATTGAATATACTTTATCCCCTTTGACCTATCCTCAGGATTATGATCACTTGGCGACCTCCCCTCCCCGCTGTGACCATCACATTGAGAGACCTATTTGTTGCACCCCTTCTTTCTCTCACCGTTCGTTCCCCTCTCATCACAACCATGTGACATCCTGAAAGCATGATATTACAAGTAGTGATTGTGATGAGTTCTCGAGAGTTATCATTCATTCCCCCATTCTGTACCTAGGAGAGCCCTGGACCTCTAGAATGACCAGTTTTCTTTCTCCTAGGACCTCCCTCTACATCAAACGGAGATCATATTTTCCTGCCTTCCACCCACTTCGTTTGCCGTGTGACTATGTCCATATTCGATTTGGGGGTTGCTACATGAGTAATCATACTAGCAGGCATATGTATATTGATGTGATGATATGTTGGTTGCACTGGATTTATGACTATACTTAGTATTAGCTTTACTATATGCATTTTAGGGTAGGATGCATTGCATGTTCATTTTCTCATTAGAACTAACATCATATGATATTTCTCATGGTAGATTAGATGCATCTGAATTAAAACTTGCATATTTTATTTTCTGTTGATTTTATGGCCTAACATATTATCATGCGCGATCATGGGATGCCGAGAAAGCATGCTACCCCATGTTTTTCCATCTATTATATTTGCAGGTGACAGGTATACGGTATAGCCAAGAGATTGCTAGAGTTTTCGTGACCTCACATTCGAGTAGCTTTGCTCACTTCTTCTTGAGATCACGTCCCTGTTGGAGCTAGATGTTACCCACCATTTTGTGGGTAATATCCCTAGGAGATTTTTTTTTTTCTCAAAGATGTTCCTCAACTGGCAGCCAATGGCCCCTTGCAACCATCAACTAGCTCATTGTGCCATTTTTCCGCCACTTGAGCTAGCCACGTGGTCCCTTGCCCATCTGCCATTATCGTATGTTTGAAGGTGGGCCTCCCGAATCTAAAGGTCTGCCTTATCATTTTGAAATTGAGTATTGTAGTTTGCTTATCATGGACACTTATGGGCATGGAATAATGGGGGGATTTGGCGAAAAGAATGGGCTAGGTTCGTGCTTTTGTCCCTTAGGCTCCTTTTAGGAATTAACCTTGGATTCTAGTCCCGTGGGATCCTTTTTACTGACCATTTGGTTTGAGGGATGGTATTTCACGTGAAAACCCAATTTTGGTTGCGTGGTCCCGCTCCCTTATTTGCTTATATTACCCTCTTTCCACTCATTATCACCCGATCCATCATTTGTCCCACCTGGGTCCACATTCCTCCATCGGGTCCACATAGAGTCAGCTCACCCCTTCCCCTTGTCCACACCTTGGGTCATGACTTGGAATGAAGCCCAAAGTTTGATGCAGCGAAAAAGAAAGTTCAAAGCATAAATGGCCACGTTCGATAGGAAAAGTACTGCAAAATGCAAAAGGTGGTTGGGACAAAAACATTTAGCACATGGGCAAAAGCCAATACATGAGATCTACCCCATCATCATGGACATCACCGTGGTTCCAACAGGTTCTATGAGCCTTCTACATCAGATAGGAACCTATGATTGTCCTAACTCCTGGTAGGCGATGAACCGCCCCACCTTGAAGGGGGCAATTCACTGCTATATCTTGTACATCATGCTCTAACCCCTTGAGTCTCGAGCAATTAATCAAAGAAAATCATAAAAAGGCATATAAAGAAGGGTGGAAAAATCAAGGCTGGAGCACCTCATGTACCACGATTACTCCCTCCTACACATTAGAAACCCAAGTGTGGGCTTCCCTCTTGATAACTGCCATTGTACCCCAACATGTGACCTAGAGTTGCCCCTTCTCATTCCGTAATTCATTCACCTATCCGCCACATTACACCACCTTTTGATGGATGTACCTTGACTATATTATGCCCTTTAGAAGCAGAAACTACCTGATAGTGTACTTGGCTAACCCCATTAGGATTTTAGGAGACATTGGCACATCCTGAATCCCATTAATGAAGGGTAGGCCATTATGAAGTCCCCACCTGTGGTCCATGATTAGGTAAGCTCATCTACTAAATTTCTCTAATGACTTCTTGTACTGGAAGCCTAGGGGACGCTTTGGATCTTATGCAAGATTGCAGATGGTTTCCATTTGGGGCTTTGTCTCCCTATACAGGGTCCTAATCCTCCAGAGGGTAACATACATGCATCTTCGATTTGTTTTGAGACCCATAAGGACACTTCTGTGCCCCCCAGAGTCATTTGGAGCACCACAAGTTATTACAAGGGTCCAACCCCTTGTCCACTGCTTTTGAGGGTCCTATTCTTCATTGTGGCACCCATGGACCCCATTAGTTCTCTTAGAGGGCCCTATGACATGCATAGATTATTATTTGTCGTCTTGAGAGGCTTACTTTTTCATTTGTGAGCTAGTTTGGTGGGCTTGTCGCCAAAAGTTTGTATGGGAATTTTGATGTATGGTTATTGGTTTGTCTTCTCTTGGAGCTTCGTTATTGTCATTTGTGACTGGTTGGATATACTCTACTGCATTGTAAGTACGAAATTTTTGATGCTATTCTTGTTACTTTGCCATATACGTTGGATGGGATTTTCTTTGTTTTAAGACTGATTGCTGCAGGCAAATTGTTGCTTAATATTGTGGGATTGTCTTTATCATAACGTTCTCTCCATGCATTGGCCCTTGAAGTACGAGCAAAATCTCCCAGAGGTAAAACTTGACCTTGACAAGCCATTCCTCTTGTGCATTTGAAGTATAAAAGCTGCAGGATTGCTTTCACTTGACCTAGAGGATTTGTGAAGCAATTTTGAGGCCTCCTTGACTGGAAACCAACAAACATTACACATAATCAACATGGACTCCATTCTCTCAAGCATGAAGGCACTGATCTACCAAGGGTGGTCACCAAAACTCCTATGCTTTCATGTTTTCCCAAGTCCAGCCACATTGTGGTGCCTAGGGCATCAATTTCCCGACAAGCTAGCCATTAAAAAAATTTGATCTCCTAGGGTCTCCCACGTTGGCCTTTCCTCTAGCCCTCATTCATATTTGAAGACGTTTTGACAGTGAAAAAAAGCCAAGCCCTAGATCCGGGATCAAATCTTGCACTGCCATCCCCAAGGCTAACACTTCCTAGGGTCAAAACAACATCATTGAGTGAAATTCTTTCTTTGATCCTTCCCACCTTGTCTAGTGTAAGAAAATTATTGATTCTTTTATACCTTCCTCATACCTTAGAACAGGTTCACTTGACCTTGTGTGGTCCCTCTTAAGTCACCGCATTCGTGTTCGTGTTCGAGTTCGGCAACCTTGAAATTCGAATAAGTTTGGCACCTAAAAATTTGCTGATAAAATTCGACATATAAAATTTGAAATATTATATAAAATTTAAATTTAAGTAGGCTGAAAAACACATTTAGCCATAGTTCTTCACAAATAAATCATGTAGATTACCCCATAAAAAGCAAAAAATCACCATTAACTTTCACTAAATCCTTACAAACAATTACAAATTATTCTGCTGACAATACATCACAATGGAATTATACGCTGATTAACAGAACTATAAATTGACAAAAATATAATTGTTGTTTTAGTTAGTGAATTCTATTAACTGAACTAGAAAAAAATTCATTATTCACCCCGATGATTCAACCCTCTCAATGGTTTGGTTGACAGAAATATTACTTGAAGAAGATTTATTATTGTTCCCATTAGAAAAAGTCTGTCAATCAGATCAAAAACCTTTCTCGTTTTTCAATAATTCCAAATGCCCCAATGGCCTAGTGGCCTAGTTATCCAACTTCTCGGTGGCTAGTTATCCAACTCCCAAAGGCCCGATTATCTCATCGGTTGGAGGTGGAGTGAGCGAGTGTGATTGTGAGTGAGGTAGATTTTCGCGTGTCGCCAAGTTTTAGCCTCAAGTTCACTAGGGTTATCAAACATACCATTTTAAATTTAAAAACCCTGAAATGAACTTCAATGAATTTTTGGTGAATTTCATCAAATTTGTTTGTGTTTGACATAAAGTTTGTGTTCGTGTTCGGCATAAAGTTCAGCGAACATAAACGAATTTGTTCAAATTGTTTTGAGGTTCGGCGAATTTCGAATTCGAAGAATTAAATTCGCTGAACCCGGTGACTTAGGGTCCCGTTCCTTCAAAGGACCATTCTTCAAGAACCATTTGGGACACCAACTTTAACAAGGATTTAGGGTGTGGGAAAGTCCTTTCAAAGCCTATTCTCATACACCTAACCCCAAAAATCCTCTTCCTTTCTCTAGAAGAGCATAGTACCTTGCTTAGAAAGCAAGCATGCTCCATCTTTCGAAATCTTCTCGGAAAGGGTCTAGGTCACTCATATCCATTGACTTATCATTCGTTGGTGACTCCATACATATCGAGTCTCCTCCCATTGGTGAAAGTCCGTAAATGGAAGGGAGCCTTAGCTAAGGTGACAATGGGCTAAGACTCCATTTGTTGCCCTTGGCCTAGCATTTTCCCTTTAGGGATTCCCCTTAGTTCCCCTGCTAGTTTGAGCGATAACAGTCTCTATATACATTTTTAAGAACATTTGTTTATGATAGATCTGCTTTCAATCGGTATAAGTTTTACCTTTTGGGAAGTATTTTATTTGATGTATGTTACACAAGCTAAAGCTGACATGAGACTCGAGAGGTGTTCATACAGATATGCAGTATATACTTCAAATACTAGTGGCATTGAATTACATTTGTGTTGAAGTTTTTCTGCTCTCTCTCTCTCTCTCTCTCTCTATAATATATATTATATATAAGTATAGTAGTATAGGTATTTATTTGGGTGTGCGTGTGCGTTATGTGTATCTTATATTTTTGATATGGACTATCTTGTTTCAATTGAATAAACAATCTGTGTTTCAGAGTTTGACGTGAACGCTCTATTTTTTTAATATAATGTTTTGGTGTTTTGTTTTCCATCTTGGTCGTTAATGAGTTGCTTTTACTTTTATGCAGAGCATGCATTCTGGTATTTTGGTCTTGCTCATAAGATTGATGCAAGAATTATCCAGTGATCAGCAATATGAGGAATTGGTAGGAAGCCTGGAGTTGCTGAGTCGGATGTTGTCATTCAACAAAGTAAGTAACATACTTGTGGCTGTCAAAATATGCAACATATATTATGCTGCAATTGCTAGTTGCAATGTGGGTGGATGTTTGTAATTTTATGTTGTCTTTGGTTTGGATGCTTAGATTTTATTACGTTTTAAGTTATCTGAAAGTCAAAGTAAAGTTAACACTAGAAGCAACTAATTCTTTTTAGAAATAGCATTTGGTTGTTTTGCCTTTTTTCATATTTTCTTTTTTGATTTTAAAATTGATCATAAAGTGGTTGATGCTGCATCTGTATTTAGTTGCATGTTTTGATATCTTGCATATTGTTAGTGTGCAAGTGTGGATTAATTGCACTGCCTTTTTGACAATGTTAGACTGCGTAAGAAGGGTTTATTATTGTTTTAGATTCTCTGGTGGCATTTTAGAGTATATTATTGACTAACATGTTGCCTGATGATCTATAATTAGAATGGATGTCTTGATCACTTAATCTAGAAGTTGACCCAATTTTTTAAAAACCAAATGAAACTCTTGACAGACAAGTATTTAACATCTGAGAACTTATAATGAATTGGGTTTGTGGCTGAAGTCATTAGGGATTTCTTGTTCTTGCTTTCTTCTACCATATTTGAAGAATTAGCTGAATTTTGGTGTCATTCCAGAGGGTCGTTGTTGTTTAGGGAATGGTGATTTGTTGAGTGTTTTAATATGTAAAGTTTTGGATGATTCCATTTTTGTTGTTGTAATGAATGTAGTAGATTGATAAGGGTGGTAATCTCAATTTTTGTATGTGGAAGTAGCGATTTTCTCAATAACTATCAAAAGTAGTCCTGCTGATCTGCCTTCAGTCTGGTTACACTTTCTGCAGGCTGAATCTTAATGTCAATAAATTAGACAGTACAGTTGCCAGTTTGACTGTTAGAGGTCCTTGTTACTTATTTGATTGGGTAATCAAGCGTTCAATTCCCTCAATGTGAACAGCCTTCTAGGTATTATTAATCTAATTATTTGAGAATGTGACTATTGGATTGTTCTTTACTGCGAAATTAATATTGCAAGACCCAAATAGACTAAGTTGCAGTTTTTTAGTGTTGTTTAATCTTAGAAACCATTCTGTCTTTTATTTGTGCCTAGTAAAACTCCAGGTGATCTTTGGTCGCATGACATATAAACTATGATATCTTTATTTCAAAGTTTGGTCAAGCTTGGATCTAAGGTCATGCTTTAGGTTTTTTTTTCGAAGATATGTGCCCTAGAGCATGAGTCATTTTCTTTCAATTGAACATGTACGGATAAAATTCGTGCCTTTAGCATCCATGGTAGAAATTTGATGTGAAAATGACATTACAAAAGGTTTGACAGATGTTTTTGTGCTATCTCAGAGTTCAATGATTTCTACAGGTTGTGCTTGAATGCGGCTTCAAGCAATGTGGTAGCTACTCTCTGATTAGCTTTTCATGAACCAAATAAGTGGAGAAATTTCACTTATGTATTGGGTAGAATACAGGGGTAATTGAGAGTAGATTGGTTTGGGATGCATCCACTATGTTTAGTCTAACTGCACTGTCAAATTTGGATCAGAATTTCAAAACACAATCCTTTATTTCAGAGTAACCGATAGAAATTTGTATTAAAAAAGCTGCTTCCAAACCATATAGTGAGGGTTTACAAAAGTAATGTGTAGGTCTGATAATCCCTGCCTAGAAGTGTTCCAGTGCACATAATCCATTCATAAAATAGAAAACTGTTTGTCTATTACCACCTGAGATCTGTTCTGTAGGTGTAGTCTCACAGTCCCGTGGCTGCGGTTCAACGGTTAGGTGTGGAGGTTCGGTACCCACAGGTGTTGTGGTCCAATCCTGGGCAGGACTATGTACGCTGCATGATTGAGATGTGGAATTGAGCATGTTTTAGCTAATTTAATGTATGTGCCAATGCTAGATGAATGAAATGTCCTAGAGATTATTTGTCTCGATAAGCTTGCATCGTTTTCTTTGAAGTATAAATGCTTGTGGTCACTTTTTCTCTCTTTCTCTCAACATTGGATGAAGTTGACTTTCTAGGCCTCCTTGATCAAGAAACCAAGTTCTTACTCCTCATCATCCTTGACCCCATATCCCCAAGTGAATTTGGCACTGATCTCTAGAAAAGAGTGGTCATCCCCTTCACCTTTTTCACCATTTTCCCGTTTTTCCCCAAGTCTAGCCCCATTAGGTCACCTAAGGCATCAGTTTCCCTGGAATTGACCCAAGGAAAAACTTTGATCTCCTACAGGGTACTGCGCTGGTGGGTCCGCTCCCTCTCCTCCAAATTTGTGGCGATTCTAACAGTGGAATCTCTGGGAATTCGAAGCCCTAACTCAAGGATCAAAATTTTCCTAAGCATCGCCAAGGCTACACCTCAACATGATCATTTCAACCTTTCAAAGTAAGCATTCTTGTTTGATCCTTTCCTTTCACCTTGTTCGGGATAGGAGCACCATTGGTTGCTGCATTCCATCCTCGAACCTGGATAGGGTCCACTTGGCCCAGTGTGGTCCCACTTCCCAATAAAGATTATTTATCAAGGACTATTTGGGGATCCAAGTTCCCAAGGAATATAGGGATTGAGAACCTTGCCTATAAGTCTATTCCTTCTCCCTCAACCCTCCAACCCCCACCCCTTAACCCCGGTGGACCAAGTCCCTTGCTTAAAGAGCAAGCAAGTTCCATTCTTACTCCATCCCTGGGATAGGGTTTCTAGGGTCACCTTCCACCTATTCAGTGACATATACTTTACAAATGATCCATACACTACTGGGACTCTTTCCATCGGTGAAAGCCCGTAAAGAGCAGAGAGACTTAGCTGTGGTGATAGTGGGCTAAGCCTCCACTGTTCCCCTTAACCTAGCAGTTTCCCTCTTAGGAACCCCTTTTAGGTCCTTTGCTGGTTTGAGTGGTAACATTTCTGGGGCTGTCGATGGGGACAAAAACGTGTGTTTTGTTCTCCACACGACATTATTGATATATCATTTGGCGACTCCATTGGAGGAACGAAGTTCCTCATTCAACTTCAAAGTCAATACTTGTAGGGTGAAGCAGGCATTTGTGATGGCATTTTAATTCACCTTGGCGACTCTATTTTAGCATTATATGCAAGACGCAAGATCATGAAAAATGTTTAAAGAAAGTATCCATGACATCATTCCCAAAGAAGAACAAGACCTATGGGAAAGATTGGATTCGTGGTCTGAGCTTTGTGATCATCTGATAGAGCACAAGAATGAGGACTTCATACTCGATTTTAATAACAAGAGTAGGTCAGACCTCGACACCATAAAGGAGTATGAAGAAGGGCCCACAGATTATCGCTTCTTG
Source organism: Pinus taeda (assembly GCA_000404065.3). Classification (NCBI taxonomy): domain Eukaryota; kingdom Viridiplantae; phylum Streptophyta; class Pinopsida; order Pinales; family Pinaceae; genus Pinus; species Pinus taeda. The sequence goes on from APFE031513410.1 coordinate 153,404, forward strand.
GAGCTTGCATATTATACTGATGCATTTAATTCCTTATCTCACAATATCAAGGAAAAATACAAATCGTTACCAGATGAGGATTTGGATGACCAGGATGACCAAGAAAATGAGGATGATGAGCAAATACCAATTATGAAATTAGGTGCGAAAATAGTGAAGTGAAAGACATCTGCTCTGAGGATGATGAAGAGTTGGATCCTGAAAGCCTCCAAATCACACATGAAAGAATGGATGAATATAATAGATCATGCAGGGAGGTAGTAAGGGAATGTAATTCTAATGATGTTTATTCCATAGTTTTAAAAAACGGCCGTTTTGAAATGGAAACGGCCGAGTTGGTCTGTTCCATTGCCCTCCAGAGTGACTCGGTACAAAAAACGGCTCGGTTGGCCGAGTTATGGCTGACTCGGCCAACTCGGCCGTTTCCCGTACTGACTCGGCTGAGTCACAAACAACGGCCCGTAACCCACTAAAATAGTGATTTAACATTATTTTAATGAAATTTTAAGGGGTTTGCTAATTGGTTTGGACTTCAAGGTGTTTTATGAATTAGCTAAATGTTATTTGGGGTCCATTTCCCCCTCCCAAACCCTATTTAACACACTCAAATGCTCTCTACTA
>APFE031513410.1:154596-202253 GCA_000404065.3 Pinus taeda
ACAAAGAAGAAAAACCGTTTGGATCAAAAACGGTTAAATGATATAGTCTATGTCCAATACAACCTCCGGCTCAGACGAAACCATTTGCTGAACAAAAGACCTGATTCAGATCCCATTGTGTTGGAAGACATTGATCCAACATCAGATTGGGTAGTGGAGAGTCGTCCAGCAGAGTTTGATCCTGATGAGGATCTTGATTTAGATTTAAATATCGAGACATCAATTGAACTTGAACATGTTGTTCAGTTGAATGCATATCCCAATCCGCTAGCCTAAGTCTCACAGCCAACAAGGACTCCAGTTGTAGATGCTTCCTCTGCTCAGCCACGACAGAAGCGCAGCCGCATATCTACTCTATCTCAGCTTGCATCTGTTGCGGTTGCACAGCCTGCTAGTGGTACCACTTCTACAATTGCAGTTGGAGATGATGATGATGATGAGGAGCCATGGGGTCCTGTCTGACTCTGATGATGATCCAGAGATTGATCAACATGATCTTGGCTCCTCTGGCAGTAGCTACTAGCCAGTAGTTGTAGTACTAGTACTGGAGTTTGGTCACAGTTTACTTTTGTTGTAGAGGCCATTTCTAGCCTCCTTGGTTATGTGTTTTTTGTTTTGAGTCTTTGATCATGTATGACAGTTGACTATGTATTGCCATTGGGTACCATTTTGATATAATGGATTGGTTCATGAGCCTACTTTGATCATATGTTGTCTTCCATCTATATTATAATGCCGTGTGTTTGGAAACATGAATGAAAATCTTTAAAATTATGTTTAAAATCTTCAAAATTATGTTTTTTTTTATAAAAAAAAAATATTTAATGTATTTTTTACAACGACCGAGTCATTGAAATCGAGCCGGCCGAGTCATTACCGTTTCAGAGTCGGAGTCGGAGTCGATCCTCGGCCGAGTCAGAGTCGGAGTCGGAGTTTTAAAACTATGGTTTATTCTTGCTTGATGATGAAGAAGTGAAGCTTCATAAGATGAAATGTGAATACAAGGGAAACCCTACTAACGCTCTCCTTCTGGAAGCATATTACCAAAATCATGTAACAAATACCTTAGCCATTGTTCTTCAAGAGAAGAGAGAAGAAGAGAGGTCCCGCTTGTCAACCAACCAAGAGGAGGATGACCTTGAGGATTTTGGTGACGATTAGGAAGATGAGTCCTCGTTGGGGCTGCAGGACGGACATGATGGCTTTGAGAGTACATCTATTGAGGAGAATGAAGTTATGGAAAGTAAGGTCGAGACTAACATTACCTTTCTCGAGGGAATCACTCATGATACTGATGAAGAAGACGAGGTTGAGATTGGTTTTCCTTTTATCCCGAGCGTTGCTTTCGATGATATATTTATCGATACCCTTGGGAAGGAGAATTATTATTTTCCCTTACATGAAGGACAATTTGAAGTAATTGATTCTCCTTTTAGTTGATATCTGAAGACCAAGATGTGTGCATAGACTTTAAGCCTTAATCATTAAACAAGTGGTTATAATATATCGAAGATATCAGAGCTTTGACATCGGAGGAGCCCTTTTAGAATCCCCGAATGTCAAAACTCCGATTCATAATACACTGGTTTAGCCCTTTTTAATAAACATTCAAATATAAACTCCGAACCATATGACAAATGGCTTTAATACAAACAAACGAATATAGGTTTCGGTGATATATATATTACAAAGTGGCTGAAGTATTACGGAGGACCCACATACCATGTAACCCTCCTCCGCTCCCTTATATTGGAGAATCTCTCATATTAGAGTTTTTGTTATGTATCACCTCTTGAAAGTTTTGATATGCCAATGCTCCGATATCCATGCTGCTCCGATCTCCCAATGCGCCTTCGACCTCGGACTTTCGATATCTACTAGGCTTTGATATCCGAACCCGATATACGTATTAACAATGGTTTAATCAGAATATCATGTCTGCCTGTATATCGAAACTTTTAAATGGTTACAATAGTAAAACCTCCGATATCAAATCTCCAATATAATGGACCCGACAAAGCTCTTAAAAGGGAGTTGAATATGATATCGCATCTGCTCCATATTGGAGCTACCCAATATCGCAAATATTTTGTGTTGTCTCATTTTAAGAGTTTTGATGAGCTTACCTTCGATACCACTCTGCTCTTGCCACTTGTCACTTCCTTATGGGGCCACTATTATAATAATTGAAAAGTCTATTTTCAATGGTTTTCCAGGAAGTTTGTTGTGTTTAGGTTTCAAATCGATTTTCGACTATGTTTAATAATAGAACTAATAAGCTTTGATTGGTTGAAACTGTTGATTTCTCGTAGCATCAGATGTGCTCTAAGCCTCAAAATTTGCAGGGAGGCTAGGGCACATGTATTCCACAATACCCGAAAATTGTTTTGGGAAATTCCACCCAGAGACGGTTCTATTAAAATAATTGATTATTTTTAGTGGGTTTCTAAGTCTAAACTTAGGAAATTAAAATAATTAAAGGGTATTAATCAAACTAAGGGTGAAACTTCTAGAAGAAGACGAAGATCGAGTCGAAATGATCTGATCCATTGATTAGAATCTAATCTGGGTAGTTGATTACTCATTTGGAGTATTATAAGAAGGACTTCGATGGACATTTGGAAACACATCAGAGAGATACCAAGAGATCGAATTTCTCAGAGAGGGCAGCACAACAGTTGCTAGAGAATTGATCGAGGATATTTCTTATAGTGAGGGGCAGGGATAGTTTCCGCCAGAAGTTTTCCTAATCCAGGGAGTACAAGGCAGAGAGGGTAGAAAGTCGTCCAAAGAGCCTGATGCAGGGCCATGCAGAGCTATGCTGCAGCAGCATAGTGCTTCAGAGGGAGATCGAAATTCTACTGAGGAACAGTCAGGATTTAGTGCCTAAGTCTAAACTTAGGAAATTAAAATAATTAAAGGGTATTCATCAAACTGATTGTGAAACTTCTAGAAGAAGATGGAGATTGAGTCCAAATGATCTGAGCCATTGATTAGAATCTAATTTGGGCCGTTGATTACTCAACTGAAGGATTATAAGAAGGACTTCGATGGGCATTTGGAAACACATCAAATGAGAGATTAGAGATCAAATTTCTCAAGAGTAGCGGCATGGAGTTGCCGGAGTGAGATCGAGTGATCTTCTTGAAGTGAGGGGCAGGGATAGTAGTTTGGAGGAAAGTTTTCCACATTTTGCGAGTGCAAGGCAGAGAAGGCATAGAGCAGTTCAGTGAGGCAGTGGAAAGCTTTAGAGGGAGTTCGAAATTCAGTCCGGAAAGTCGAGATCCAGTGCCAGAGACCGGGGTGTGAGACCGAAGGGCCAAAGGGTCTAATTTCCGAAGAACGGGAGATCAGAAGAGCAAGTGACGCAGAGCCCAGTGACTGGTGATGCAAAGCTGCGTAGGATTGACGCAGAAGGTGGACAGAGGCAACGTGGGGCTTGCCTGCCAATCCTTGATCAGTGTTGGATATCCCGAATCAATGTGAGATATTTCTCACTAACTCTTTGCCAGTATTTCTCTGTATCGGATAGCCAGTTTGGGCATCCAACGATTTGTACTCAGATTACTACTGCATAAAAATAAAACCCTCAGTTGTTGCATTGGTTTTCCCAAGTTGTGTTTTTCTGGGATATTTGTCCAGAAACAATAGTGTATATGTGTGTGTATTTCTCTCCATTACAATATTTAGTTTCTGTAGTATTTTATTTTGTGTAGTCTGTAGTGTATGTATTTCGATATTTGCTGTAGAAAACTGCAAATAATTTGTTCAAGTAATTTAACAAATAGGAGAAATATCATCAGTTTGCTGTAGTAGGAATCGGGTGACCCATGTTTCACAGAAACAGGAATGAACCCAGGGTCAATAAGAAGGAAATATCAACTCGATCCATGATTTCCAAAGAATCTCTACCATGTGACACAACACAGTTCTAAACTGGGAAGATTGTTGTAACAAAGACTAAAAAGGCCATCACCGTGAGCAACAGATCAACCCTTCGGCTAAAGAACAACACTTCGCTGGAAATATTTCCCAAATTTGGCCTGTATTCGACTAAAACAATTTGTTTTCCAACTGTTGAAGAAAACCTCCAGATTTGGTTGTTGAGAAATACAAGGGGAGTTGTTAGCTCTGTAAATTTTGTATAAATACCCCTATATTAAATCTTCAAAGGAGAGGTTGCGATCCACTCAAGGGGGATTCTCTGTAGTTGTTCGATTTGTGCAATAACATTACTATTATGTACAGAAAGGTTGACTATAGAGAAAACAGAGGGTTTTTGGATCTGCTATAATTGCTTTGCAGTATTGCAAGCAATTTTATTATGGGTCTGAGCTACTCCAGATCTGCACATTTGTAATCTATGTTGCCAAGAAACGTTGGTTCAGGGGCGGGGGCAGGTACGTCATTTTTTGAAGCAAGGTGCGTGGGTTCTTCGGGGGTATATTATAATTTTTATATATAATATATATAAACATTATATTTATAAATTATAAATATACATGAATTTGTATATTTTTCAACTTTAAACAAGAAAACTAAAATATTTATGATTTAAACTTTAAAGATTTAAACATGCACATCATTGAACATTGAACATTCACATTGAAATTTCAAAAGTTCTAGTTTGATATTAAGTGCAAATATAATATATGTCCATTGTGATACTACATTCAAAATTTGCCTTAGGGCATCTCCAAACATGAACTAGGAATTTTTAAACTACTAAAATAAAAATAGCTAATAGTGAACAATGGCTTCCTTATGCCATGTCATCAGCATCACTCAGATCTTTTGTTAGCATGCTCTCCAGGTAGGAATCACTCTCATCTTGAGGCTCCTTCTCATCCATAGCAATTGGAGCTAGCTCGATAAGGTCATCTGGTTGTATCTCCTCGTCCACACACATAACATCATCTATGTGTTGGTCTTGTCTCTTGAAAGAACCCTGCTTGTACCCAGGGTCTTTTTGAGATAGGAGACGAAGTGTGCTATGAATGTACACTAGGTTCTTTGCCTTCTTTAAGCCCAACCTATTTCTCTTTACTGAATCGATAAAGGCATAAGTACTCCAATTCCTCTCGCAAGATGAAGAACTACCTACCTGGAATATTAGGGGAAGCCCATTAAATTAATTAAAAATTAAAAAATAAAACTAAAATGAACCCAAAAGAACTTGATTTTGGGGTTCTAGGTACCCATCATTGGGGTTCTCTGTACCTGTCAAGACAAAAGAACCCAAATTTTTTTAATGGAGAACTCGATTCTTATGGGTTCTTCTCAGAAGCACCCATACCCGAATTCGGTGCTTGGAGACGAGAATCCAATAGGGGTTCGAGAACCCCACCCCCGGGTTCACAAACCCGTGCAACATAGTTTGTAATGTAAATTTTGACATGGTTTTAATTAATTCTTATTCTTGTGTACTATTACCGGGATGCAGGGTTATTGCCTCACTGTTAAAGTTTCATTTTTGGTTCTGATCTTTATTCTAAGCAATATTATGTTTCTTTGATATTATGCACTATTGCCGTGTCACTGACATGGGTTCACAAACCCGTGCAACATAGTTTGTAATGTAAATTTTGACATGGTTTTAATTAATTCTTATTCTTGTGTACTATTACCGGGATGCAGGGGTATTGCCTCGCTGTTAAAGTTTCATTTTTGGTTCTGATCTTTATTCTAAGCAATATTATGTTTCTTTGATATTATGCACTATTGCCGTGTCACTGACATTTTGTTGTTGAAACTTTGTGAAGGCTATCTTTGCAAGGTAGAATGAGATCGAAATTAATCTTAATTTGTTGAAGTATTCCTGTGGTGATTGCTAACTATTTATTAGTCATTTGCAGGCTTATTTTATTTTGTATTAATTAATGGGAACTACTTCCTTTAATTAATATAAAAGCATATGATGAATTATAAACCAATCTTTCCCCCTATTTTATTTCTCTTGCTCTCGGATTAGGAGAGGGTTATCCCATTCTAGTTTGAGATAGGATTTCATGTTTTAGATTAGTTTTGTATTTACATCTTATTTTGCTTTAAGTCCTCCCTTAAAGAGGCAAATAAATCATTTAATTGTGGTTTGATCAACCTTTTCAAACCGATTAAACCTTTGCGTTGATCTACTTCTTTAACTTCCATCTTTAAAGATCGATATAAAGGAAATGTAACATCATGTAATATAGGTGTAAATAGATTAATTATTAGTTTAGGTTATATTTGTTTTAGATTAGTATTAGATTAGTTTTAGGTTAGTCTTAGATGACAGGGTAAATGGACGCATAACTTGTCGGAACCACCATCTTCAACAGAAAAGGAGTTGCATTAAGTTCCTGACCGAGTTGTCTCCCCTAATGTTGACGGAGGACATTTTTGCTGATCAACACTTGGGCATTGCTTTTGATGATATATTTATCGATACCCTTGGGAAGGAGAATTGTTATTTTCCCTTGCATGAAGGACAGTTGGAAGTAATTGATTCTCCTTTTAATGAAAACCCAATCTTTGATGCTTGCGATGAGGAAAACAATGGGGCTCCTACCTACCCACCTTATGATTATATATTTAAATCAATTGAGCCTTTAGATTATGATTTTGGGGAAGGAAAACTTGTTGAATATGACACTTCACCCTTTGGTCCAGGTCCGGGTGTGATGAAGGACCCTTCGAAGACCTTTTACTTTCATGATGTGTTAAGTTGCATTTTTAAAAGAACATGGGTGAATACATGTGCATGCTGTAAAGAAGAGGAACATGTCAATCATCAGCAACATAAAAACAAAAGCGTTGATAACAGAGTTCGTCCAGGAGGGACTACGTTTCTGGGCCCCGGTGTCAAGATGGTGTAGGCTACTGCATTAAGCGCTGTCAATAGTGATGATGTACATAGAGATCATGTCACTATCATACAAGGAAAATGCCCTCACGCAAGGGTGGCTCCAAGAGATGTTCCACTACATGAACTCTTAGTGAAAAGACTCCTATCAGTATGACAAAAAACACATGCATGATGAGCATCCCGCCAACATGGCATAAAAGGGATCTCAAATCAACATGCTTGGTGGCACATGAGTATCCCATGAACATACAACAAAGGGGTCTCAAAACACAACATGATGAATCATGACAACGAGTACATCACATAGATGATTCCACATCACATCAAGCAAGAATCATGAAAAATGAGTAAGAAACAGGATCCCACATCAAACTTCAAGCAAGGACCTGTGCAACACAATGCATAGCAAAAGAAGTACATGAACACTGCATATACCTCACAACCAAGGGCCATCTGAAGAAGCGGGTGTCAAACTACTGAAGTTGCTTGGACCATCGATCTCACGGCATCAATCGCATGGAAATGGTTGCGTGCACATGAATGCGACACCTGCATTCCACTTAGAAAGGTCACTGAATAATAGAATGAGTAAATGAGAAATCTGAATGCACCATTAGATTTGTGGCGTCGAATAGTGCAAAATCGACTATCCAAAATCTGAATTCTGAGAAGTTGAGAATCTGGGGTTTAAGGAATCTTTTAGATTCCCCCTAGATTCTTCAAAGATTCTACTCCATCAATGGACTGGAAATCTGCAACTCCAAAGGCAAATCTGACCTCGCCATTGTGATCCCTACGGAAAACCATGAAAAACAACTGTAAACTTGACTATATTCTGACATGGAGAAAATTACCTCCTCAGGGAAATTGCAAGGATCATGGTTTCGCTCCCTGTTTTGCAGTGATCATGGTTCCACCCTCATACTAAAAATGACCGAAACATGCAGAACTCTGATGGAGAAACGGACAACACCATTGCGTTCGTGGCATCGAGAAGCGCTGAAACCATATAAAATTTGTCAAATTCCGACAAAGTGAAATTTCGGCGCTCTTGCAAAATTTTGCCTCGAACTCTGTGCATTGCCTCCTCTACCTGCGCGCACTAAAAACTGCGTTTTAAATAAAATTTGATCAATGGATTTTCCTAGGTGAATGGTTGGCTGAGTTGGTTAAGGCTCTCGGTTAGTATGGAGGAGGTCGGGTGGTCAAACCTCGCCTCCTTTTTTTTATACAGTACTACAATTTTTTTTAAAAAATTAACATTTAATGGTTGGGTCGGGCTTGCCTTGGGCGGCCTGCCCATCGTACCTGCCTCTGCCAGTGCCACGCATTAGGTTGCATGTTGGTCATGGTTGGGTCTGTGCCCCAAGGGTGGGCCCACAACCCACTATATATATTAATGCACGCTGTTGGGTGTGAGTTGTGGGATGGCGGGGTCATGGCCGCCCACCCTTGTTTGGTTGCTTGTTCTGTGGGAGGGGGCTAGGGGTCGTGGCCTGGCCCTCTGCCATTATTTATATATGGTGGTTATGAAGGTTGGGGGGGTGGCAGGGTTGGGGGCCTCCACCCCGTTCTTTTATATTTTTTTTTGTTTAACAAACATGCACTTTTTTTTAAAAATTCGAATTTAAGCCGTAGGAGTCTTTTTAACGACCCCACAATTTCACTTGGAATCCGACCTAGGTTGGCAGGAATTCGGTGGCCCGAAAAAGTCCAAATTGTGGCCTCCTTAAGCCTGCCTAGTGATCAAAAAGTCAACCCAACTTTGACTGCTTCTAACTTTCACATACACACTCGGATTGACGAACAGTTCGCATTGCCATGATCAGAACGACGAGGCCTACGCTCTAGTCTTAGGTTGACATCATTCCGAACACTTTGATTTTCAAGCGTTCATAAATCCTCTTTGTCCTATGTGTCTCTGGAGCCACCTGGATCACCCTTCCCTTTACTTTTCCCTCTTGTTCATCATTTTGAGTCTTCCTCAAGTGAGTCCTTCACCCGTTTTGGTATGACCTCGCGTGACCATGACCCTTTTCGCCCTTCTAAATGTGTTGTCAAGGAAGAACCCTTCATTGAATATACTTATCCTCTTTGACTCATCCTTAGGATCATGATTACACCGCGACCTCCCCTTTACAATGTGACCATCACATTGAGCAACTTATTTGTTGCACTCCTCTCTCTCAGCCTTCGTCCCCCCCTGATCACATCCATATGACTTCCTCAAAGCATGATATTACGAACAATGATTGTGATGAGGAGTTCGTGAGAGTGATCATTCATTCCAACATTTTGTACCTTGAAGGAAAGCTCGAGACCTTTAGATTGACCAATTTTCCTTCTCCTAGGACTTCCCTTTACCTCGAATGTAGATCATACTTTCCTGTCTCCTACTCGCTTCATCTGCCATGGGAATACATCCACATTTGATTTGGGGGTTGCTACATGAGTAATCATATTGGCAGGCATATGTATATTGATGTGATGATATGTTGGCTTTATGATTACACTTAGTATTATCCTTACTATATGCATGTTAGGGTAGGATGCATTGCATGCTGATTTTTGCATTAGAATTAACTACATATGATGTTTCTCATGATAGATTAGGTTGCATAAAAAAACAAATAAAAAGTTGCATATTATATTGGTTTATGAGCTAACATTAAGCATGGGTGATCTTCAGACACCATGAAAAACATGCTGCCCAGTGGCCTTGATCTTTGACATGTGCAGATAATAGGTCTATAATGAGCAAGAGATTGTTGGAGTTCTCGTGACCTCCCGTTCGAGCAACATCGTCCGCTTCTTCGAGAGATCACGCCCCAGTTGGAGCTAGATGTTACCCAACGCTTTGTGGGTGATATCCCTAGGATAATTTTTTCTCCATGATGAGTCTCAATCGGTAGCTAGCAACCCCTTAATGCCTCCTACTAGCTCATTGTGCCATTTCTCTACCACTTGAGCCAGCATTGTTGTCCCTGACCCACTTGTATTGATCGTATGTTTGAAGGTGGGCCTCCCGAATCTAAAGATATGTCTTGTCATTTGGTAATTGAGTATTGGGTTTACTTATCATGGATACTTATGGGTGGATTTGGCGGAAAGAGTGGGCTTAGTTTGTGCTCTTGTCCCCTTGATCTCTTTTGGCTGTTACCCTTGGATCTTAGTCCTGTGGGATCTCCTTTATTAACCATTTGATTGTAGTGTGGTACTACTTGGAAAACCCCGACTTTGGGTGCGTGGTCTCGCTCCTTTACCTGCACATATTACTTCCTTTCCACTCACTAAACCCCCATTCATCTTTTCTCCCACCTGGGTCCACATTCCCATTCCAGTCCACATAGGGCTCTTGTGCCCACCTTGGGTCAGGCCTAGAATGATGCCTCAGAGGTTGAAGCAATTAAAAGAAAAAGTGAAAAGCATAATTGGCCACATTTAATAGGAAATTGTACCACAAAATGCAAAAAATAAATAGCACATGGGAAAAAGTCATTACATGAGCTCTACCCCAATCCATGGCCATCATCTTGGTTCCATAGGCCCTAGATGAGCCTCCTCTATCATTCAGGAACCCATGATTGTCCCAACCCCTGAAGGGAAATGAATCGCCCTACCTAAAAGGCTAAAAGGGGAAATCATTGCTTTATCTTACACATCATGCTCTTGTCCTCCAAGCCCTGAATAGTTAATTAAAGAAAATTCATAAACAAAAAAAGGCATATAAATAGTGGTGGGAAAATCAAGGCCGAGGCACCTCATGTACCACGATTGCTCGCTCTTATACATTACATACCTAGGTGTGGGCTTCTGCTCATCTAGCTACCCCTATGGCCCATACGTGGCCCAGGATTGCCCTTCTCATTCCCTACTCCATTCCACTTATTTATCACTTGCCACCCCCATTAGAGGGATGTACCTTGGGATACTATCCCCTTTAAGGGCTGAAACCACCTAATAAGGTACTTGGCTAACCCCCTTTGGAGCCTGGAGACACTAGCACATGCGAAAGTCCACTACGGAAGGCCATGCCATTATGAAGTACCCACTTTGTTATCCAATATTTGTAATCTCTTTTACCCAATTATTTTAATGACTGGTTGTACTGGAAGCCTAGAGGACACATTGGATCTTATGTAGGATTGCAGGTAGTTTCTATTTGGGTTTAGTTTCCCTATATGGGATCCTAACTCTAGAGGTCTACATTGGCACATGTAGGGTGTACATAGAGAGCCGTGGCCCTCCACAGCAGCAGAAAGCACTGCATGGATCTTCATGGATGCTCATTGGGATGATGGTGATATGCTTGGTACATTATGCCCAGCAGGTCTTCGCATAAGCTCCACACTCTTAACAGGTGTCCTAGGACTTGTATGATGTCATGGCAGCGTTCATTCCACCACTTGTATGATGTCATGGCAGTGTTCATTCCACCACTTGGACCCTTACAGAGGATCTACAGGCATCCCCGATTCATATGGAGACCCATGGGGTCATTTATGTGCCCTCATACCGACTTGGGAGCACCACAGGTCTACTACTTGGAGAACAAGGGGCCACCCCCTTGTCCATCATATTCTGAGGAATTTATTCGTCAATATGGCACTTTAGGATATTATTGAGCCTTTGGAGGGCCTTACGACATGTACATATTATTATTTGACCCCTTGTGAGGCCTGTTTTTACACTTTTGAGCTAGTTTGGTGGGCTTGTCACCAGTAGGGGTTTTATTTGCACATTATTTTATCATTATGGGCTAATGTAGGCCCATAGTCTAATTCGAACTCCTTAAGAGGCTATATATTAATGTTAGATACATTCATTGGACTTAGGATCCCTCTAATATAGAGAACTTCAAATTTTTTCCTTGGAGGATATTTTTTGGAGATGGATGACTTTTGATGTATGGATTTGGGTTGTTTATCTTGACTTGGGGCTTTGTCTTGTAAATGAAATGCTAGTTGGATATACTCTGTAACGTTGTAAGTAAATGTTGATGTTATTGCATACTGCTAAAATTAGGGCTAGTGGCTACATGCATGAAATGTCAAATTGAGCATGTTTTAGCTAATTTAATGTTTTGACCAATGTTATATGAATGAAATGTCTTAGAGATTATTTGTCTCGATAAGCTTTCATCGTTTGCTTTGAAGTATAAATGCTTGAAGGTTACTTCTCTTCTTTTTCTTTCAACAATGGATGAAGTTGACTTTCTGGGCCTCTTTGATCAAGAAACCAAGTTCTTACTCATCATCATCCTTGACTCCATATCTCCAAGTGAATTAGGCATTGATTCTTGAAAAGGGGTGGTCATCCCCTTCACCTTTTTCACCATTTTCCCGTTTTTCCACAAGTCTAGCTCCATTAGGTCACCTAGGGCATCAATATCCCTGGAAATGACCCAAGGAAAAACTTTGATCTCCTACAGGCTACTGCGTTGGTGGGTCCCTTCCCTCTCCTCCAAATTTGAGGCAATTCTAACAGTGGAATCTCTTGGAATTCCAAGCCTTAGCCCTGGGATTGAATTTTGCCTAGGCATTCCGAAGGCTAGAGCTTAATAGGATCATTTCAGCCTTTGGAAGTAAATGTTCTTGGTTCATCCTTTCCTTTCACCTTGTTCAGGATAGGAGCATCATTGGTTGCTACATTCCATTCCCGAAACGGGATTGGGTTCGCTTGGCTCCGTGTGGTCCCACTTCCCAATAAAAATTGTTTGTCAAGGACCATTTGGGGATCCAAGTTTCCCAAGGATTATAGGGATTGAGAACCTCGCTGATAAGCCTATTCCTTCTCCCTCAACTCTCCAATCCTCAACCCTTACCCTTGGTGGACAAAGTCCCTTGCTTAAAGAGCAAGCAAGTTCCATTCTTCACTCCATCCTTGTGATAGGGTTTCTAGGGTCACCTTCCACCTATTCGGTGACATATACTTTACAATTGATCCCTACACTACTGGGGCTCCTCCCATCGGTGAAAGCTCGTAAAGAGCAAGGAGACTTAGCTGTGGTGACAGTGGGCTAAGCCTCCACCGTTCCCCATGACCTCCATGGAGCATCGAAGATACAAAAGTCGAGTTTTCTTTGAAGCAAGGCATCACACCAAGTTCAAGAATCATTAGGCTTATCTCTCCATGAACTTTCCCTACCCTTGCATCCCGAAAAGGAGAAGGTTGCAATATCATGGAAGCCATAAGCTCCATTTTTTGAATCTTCTACTAGGGTAGAAACCCTAGTGGTACAACAAGAGGCATAACAATGATGATAATTTTCAACATCATGTTCTTCTCGAGGTTTACACGTATAGCACAAAACCTAGCATAAAATAAGCAATCTCTATGTGAAAATCCAAGACATTTGCCTCCTTATCTAGCTGCTAGGGTTTCCTCATTAACCATAACACCTTGTTCCCTATAATTTTCTCTCTTGTAAGGTTTGTTTGTGAACCCTAATGTCTCTAAGATAGGTAGAAAGAAGAGTGTAATAATGATATTGATACAAGATCTGTCTACTCCCTTAATTATACAGTAGGTGAGGGAGGCTAGCATAATATAAGGACAACTCCATACAAGTAGCCAACAAGGAAACCACACATGGAGAGCTCTATAATACATGGATGTAGATTTGTCAAACTAGGGTTGATCCAAGTGTCCTCATGTAAGGCACTTCTTCAATAATTGTGTGCCTCATGTGATCCTCTTCCTAGTGCTTAAGACACGTGCGAATGTGGTGACCATTATTTGCACCTTCTATTGGAGAGACATGTCTTTTGATGATGACACCACCCTCAAGAGGCCTATATACTTGCATGTGTGTTATTTTATTAGATTTTCACATGAGGCTATATTTGGGGTCGACTTAATGAGATATCTATCTTGTATTATGGATTTTTTTATATTTAGGAGCTTTTAGCCTAATTGAACTAAAGAACTTCATTTCCCTAGTATATATAAGGGAAGCACTTGATTTATATCATCATTGCACAACTTGAGAGACACACGTCTCTTTGATTAACATTCTTTTCTCTAATGTTCTATGGAGCACTATTTGCGCAACCTTTTTTGGGAGTATGTTGATGTTGATTTGATGTCTTTTCATGGATGATTATGGTGAAGCTTGAATGAATGCATGGTGAAACAAGTAGGCTAACTTCTCGTCTTGGTTTTATGTTTTATTGGATGGATCATTCATGTATTAAGCATGCTAGCATGATATTTGTTTCATCCTCTGTTGAATTAACCCTTCTTCCAAGACTTTAAGGAAGTAGTTTGTTATCTCCTTCCTTTAATCTATCTTTGAAAATTTTAGAGCCTTGATTGAAACCCTAGGCTAAATTGGCTAACTTGCCCTAACTCTTTCCAGTCCTATTTCTACATTAATTGTCCACAAGTAATATTTTGCTAGACCCCATTTCCCTAGATTGATAAGGCACTAGTTCTCTCTATTGTGACTATCCTTAAAACCCTAAAATGAATTTATTTTTGTCTAAAGTAAATTAGGGTTTATTTATAGCAAAATCATATATTTTCAGCGTTTATTGGTTTTGACATTGATGTCATATTATTAGAAATTGTTTGAAATTGATTGAATAAGTAAAAATTACATTTTATGTGCAATTTCCAGCTATTAATTAACGCTGAGCCTGATGTCTTGGGTTTATGTGCTGTTATGCACCTTTTGAAACATGGAAAATTGCTGTAATTTACTTTCTTGTTATCTCATAATTTTTGCCCACATTTTACATTTTAATATTGTCTTTTCTTGGGCTAAATTTGCCGCTATTATAAACTATTGTATTGTTGCAAATTCTGATTTAAAGAGCTAGTTTATGAAAGCCAAGTATAATGTATGTTTGAGAACCTATATGGAGCCTTTGTTGGTTGACCTAAGCCTTCAGATTGAGACAATGGAAAGTTTGAACTCAAATTTTTAAATTATTCTCTAATTAACCCTAAATCTTAATTTCCTATTCTTATCCTTGTTGAGAAATCTAGGGCATAAAGATGAAGTGATTTTTCTTCTATTAGTAATTGCTTGTGAGTGCTTTTTAGTTCTTTAGATTATGATCTTCTTTTACTTAGGTTATTAGTGTTCTTCATCAAACAACTACCAATGCATAAACCATAAAGAGATAAGAGACACAAAATAAATGCTATCAGCCAGGGCCAAAACCTCTCACTCTTTGAGAGGAAAACCCGAACAAATTCTTCTTATAGAGATTCCAATTGACAAATACCAAGACGAAGACTCTTGACCTATCTGCCACTCCAAGACCACGACACAAGATCCTTAGTCAACGATAGTCAACCTTCTACTCCTTCCTCAACTTTTTTTCAACCGTGGCTTTCTTCTGTTTTAGACGTTTGGCCTTCTTCCACTTCAGCTCCTTAGGAGGATTGCAGTTCTCCTTGGCTTCCACTGCCCCAACAGACTTCCGCTTTCATTGTTGCAATAGAATTCTCCTCTTCTCGAACTTTACTGCTTCAATAGACTTCACCTTTCCTCGGCCTTCACTGCTGCAATATACAAGTCTGCAATTTTGTGTGTGTGGAGGTAATTTGGCCCATAAAATAGTCCAAATCAGCACAAAATACCTTGCTGCTCTTTTTTTCTTCCTCGCTGGTAATTCGACTCTCTTGACGACCCTCGCACTTCAGATCTTGACCGAACTGTATCACTGAAATTTTGTTCTTTGTACTTAGGTCGAGCTGCCTATTTATAGTGGCTTGCCTTTGTAATTAGCCGACATGTTCTTTGGAGGGTTTATATTATTAACTTTTGACTCCGACTTGAGGAGGAGACTTTGCTTGGTCTTGGAGGGCTAATTATACTTATCTAATGACTCATACAAAATGTAATATGCCCAAGAAGGTTCCTTCATACATGACATTGACTCAATTTGACTTTATGACCAATCCTAAGGACTCACAATGGGAGTCATACTAAAAATAAAATTCCTTGCTCATGAAACCCATGAGACAAGCATTGCAATAATATTTTTCTTTTTTCTTTTCATCAATTTACCTAAAATCACAATTACATGTCATTATGAAGACGAAATTTAGTTATATTTTTTAACATTCCTTGGGTGGAAATCATTGTCGAACACCTAGGGCGCTCTTAGGTTAAGATAATTGGGTTATTTGATTGCTAAGATCTACTAGGGAAGCATCCCTTGTGTTAGATTGTGTCCATCACTCAAACGAGGGGAGTTATTATTGAGTCGACAATGGTGACACTCCCATTGTTCCACTTGATCTAGGTTCCCTAGGAAGACTTTACACTAGGGTGGTAGATTTTGTTGTACCATTTTTGAGACCGTTGCCAGGGAAGATTTGGATCCTGATTAGAATCCATTGTCTTTGGTGCAACCTTTTCTTTGATGAGTATATCTGAAAGCCTCTTTTAGTGTGGTCATCTAGCAATGGCAACTCAACGTATGAATCTACACATTGTAGTATACAAACCTACTGGGTTATATCGAAGGAGGTCTCAAAGAATTTTTCCTTCCAATGATCCCATATTTGACAAGCTTGTTAAGGTAATGGTTGTCAAGTGTTGATTGAGCATATCTTTAAACCCCTTGATATGACCAGAATACAAGGATATCCTAATAAGATGCTTAAGGGATTTAACTAATGGTTAACAACATTGTACGTAAATGATGCCACCATAGTAATAAGATGCCTGAGGTATTCAACAAATGTTTATCAGAATTGTATGGAAATTGTACCATCATAGTTAGGGAGCATTTGGATTCTTTTAGTGAAGCATGTGATTTTTATCGAAAGGTAGATATAACTGAAGATGTAATGATGGGATTATTTGATTTGCTCCTGGGTAACAATGTGAAGGTTTGGTATACGAGTATTCTAGAAAAAAACATTAAAGCATCAAATCTTGGGAGGCCTTTGAAAGAGCATTCATTAAAAGACGGGACAATAAAATAGATATGAAGGTCTTATTCACCTAATTTTGTTAATTGTAAAAAATGGATTCATAATATTTTAGAATCTTTTAGAAGATGTTAGAAGTTGTTGTGATCACATGTAAACTTTTGTTGGCAATTCACTCCTAAAATGCTATTTCTGACTGTTAGTAATGGTTAGTGTTGTGAAAATTGCGATTTTTTGCCTGAAATGATTAAATTGACCGATTAAATCAACGAGATTTTCATTTTGAAAATATCGTGATATTTTCCCAAAAAATCTTGATTTTGTAATTTTTTTTTGTTGTAAATTTTGCAGATATTTACCGATTGGTCCTGATTTTTACATTTTTATTTTTTATTTTTTTCCTTTTTCGGACCCTTGCCGATTTAATCCCGATCACGATGTTTGCAACATTAGCGTTGGTTGTGATTGCAAAACGATTGTTCACTCAGTTTATTGGCTTTGACATTTTAAGTAAGTTGCACGAAACATTGAAATGTTTCGAAGTTTCCGAAACGGGTACGTTTAGAAATGTCACCTCTTAAAAATAAAAATGTCAGCTGAAACGTCAAGTTATAAATAAGTGAATAACACATTATCTTGCAAATAAAAATGGAAGAAGACCCATAGATGACAATTTAGAAGGAAAATGAAGTCTATATTAACTCTCATAGATGATTAAATGATGGTTGAGTTTCAGAGTTTCGGGTATGGGTACAGCCCGAAACGTCGGGTTCTTAGAATTTTCGTGCAACATAGCATTTTATATTTCTTTTTGTTTATTTCTAATTTAGGGGTTAGTCTTAGGGTTCTAAACATTATTTATTTGTTTCTTTCTAAAATTTTTCCATTCTAATGCAAGGATTTTAAAGTCGTAATACGAAATTTAAATTTTCTATTTTCTAACAAGGCTGATGAGGAATTTGAAGCATGAAGTAAGTCGACGATTGCCAACAGATTAGACAAGTTCTCTTTTTGGTTGTTGTAGGTTCCCTTTTATTGGAGATGAGAGTGGAAGATAATGTGGGTAAATTTGAGGACTTATGACTTATGGAAGATTATTTTTTAAAATTTATTAGGTGGATGTTTATTGTAGCTGCCATTAGTTTCTTTAAGAAAGTGAATCTGGTATTCTGCAAACATCATGGAATGACAACAATTATTTGTGTATGCGAGATAAGCCATTATTGTAACAATTGAATAAAGCTGGAATAAGGATTTGTGAGTGTATAAGTGGCTAATTATAGCTTCTCTGACTTTTGTAGTTGTTTTTTATGCTTGTGACTATCATCATGAGAGAAATGAATTTTTCCTTCCTATCATAGTCTTTTTTAGCCATGCAGGGAGGGATATTTTAAGAAGGTATTACATGGTGATTAAATGCTAGGGCCATAGTTAATCGTATCAAAATGACGTGTTGAATTGTACTTGTCTCGTGAATTATTAGTGCTTTGCTAGAAATGGAATTACAATCTTATACCTTATTAGTTGTAGATACCATGCAACCAAAATTTGATGGGTTCTTCTATCCCACCTTTAGTTTCATTGGTATCTACTCCACATGCATCTGGATGACACCCTTCATGAAGTAAAATCACTGAATTGTCCCATGAGTGGACCAAAAAATTTCACACTTGTCACACTACTTCTGTATCTCTATTATTACCCAATCACATCCATGTAGCGTCGATCAAGTGTTCTTCCCCTTTAGTGCTTCTTTGGATAGCCATGGTCGTCCTCTTCCTCTACATTTGGAGATTGATAGGGCAATTGGGTGACATGCACAATTCTAGATCATTAAGAGTGCCCTTTCCCATTTTTTTGACAAATAATTTACCTTTATTTATACCATAAATATTTGAACACCTTATAATAAATCTAGGTAAAGAAGAATTACAATTTACGATGACAATTACAATTCTAGATTAAGAGTGGCCTTTTTTTTTGGTGAAGGACTTTGCGTTTTTCGCATCATGAATAATTCAACACATATCATATTGAATTTGAGGTTCTTTCAGTGGTTTCTTTTATTTTATGATTGCCATGATATATGCTAAATTTTCTTATAGTAATCTTGTGACTGAATTCATTATTTATTGTAAAATGTAGGCATTGACGTTGAAGCTACTTGAGCTTGATGGTTCCCCAATTGTTGAAATGACTCGAATTTATGGATGCATGGAAAAGACGTTGAGGTATCAATATATAGTAGGCTTTTTGTAGTTTACTAGATTTGGTTAGGTTCTCTTATTGGATTATCTTGTCATTTGATATGTAATTGAACATCTAATAGCACTACATATACTTATTTTTATTAATACCTTGTTTTGTGCATGGCAGGGTTGATATTATTAATATAATTTGTTCTTTGATAAACAATCTTGTGCCAATCAGCAAGGATTCTAAAATACCAGCATTGTGTATCACTATTTTGTACAATTTTTGTGATTGGTAAGAGCAATTGCTTTCTTTTTATTGATATAATTCTGAAGTTATCATTTAGTTTTATAGTGAGCAAGGTATATCGATTTTCTAGGAGGATTTGATAGGTTTATAGACTTTTAACTTTTGTTGTTTTCACCTATAGCATTATGATATTAACTTTATAGAAGGCTTCAAGGCTATATAACAATGTTTAGATAATAAATCTTTGATAGTTTTAAAGTAAATTTTGTTAGATATAATATAAAAAGAAATATGGGAAAAATATAAATAGTTTGCACAGTTTTTCTAGATATGTTTTATATCTTATGACTTTTCTAGTAAGGTAGGTAAAAACTTAATTAATAAGGCAAATATGGCCTATAACTTTTTAAGGTGTTCATTTTTTTCATATGTTGGAGTATTGGGGAGGCTTGGATGTTTGTGGCGACTTTGTTTAGATGGAACTTCTTTAAAAATCAAGTGGGATGCTAATTGGCGTAGAGGTCATTTTGGAGTTGGATTGTTAAATTTGGCAGCTAGGGCCAAACTCCACCTTGGACAACTCATATGATGGAGATGATATTTTTGTTGGATTCCTCTTTCCGAGAGGTGTAGGATTGATCTAAAGATCATCTCATTCTGACATGTATAAATGGAATTATGAATTAATTTCTTCTATGGACAAATTGTCAAGGTCGGCCAGCAATCTAATGTAGGCTCAGAAGCCCAAAAGTCATGTCTCTTCACCTTCAACATTCCATATAAATAGGAGCATCTACCTCATTTGGACATTCATCATCTCACACATATATCTCTCTCTCCTCATTTGATTGGGTCGTACGAATTTCAGGGCAGCCTCCTTCTCCTCCACACGTGTGAAAGTTTGACTGGGTTTTCTGATTTCTGCGTTGACCAAGTTGCAACCAACTTTGACCAGCATTGACTGGGCAGTGTTTAACTTCATTTGACTGCATTTTTTTTGGGAATATCTCTGTTTGGGAAGGTCGCATATTTGGGCATAGAAACCAAGATTTTATGGGCTGTTTGACTAGTGTTGACTACAATAAGTTTGACCATAGGTTTGACTGTGTTGACCAAGTTTGACTGATTTCTTTAGGACTGTTTTAGCTTGATTTGGATAGTTTTTGGAGGTCAAATTGACTAGGTTTGACCGAGCTGATTTGGAGGAGTAATTCTGTTGATCTAACCAGCCTTGACTTTCTGGTTAGGGCATTTGGTTGACTGCAGTTTGAATGGACAGATTTGACTGTGTTTGGGCAAGTGAATTTTGTATATTGTACACCTCTTCGCTGATCTTTTGAAGAATGATAAGAAGATTTGATCAAAGGGTTTTCCTTGCATTGGGGTTTTTCCCTGGCATCCACGAAATATTGTGTCCTCTTGTCTTGGCTTGTCTTCTGCTTATTGTTTATGTTCTATTTGCGTTTACTATCAATGTTAATGTCATTGCTAATCTAGAAATTGATATTGGGTAATAAGAAAATTGAAGTAAATTTCTCTTAAGCATAGAACATACCAATAATTAACATGGAATCAGAGTTGAGGTGAAGACAAACCCCAAGCAAGAGTGAAAAAGAGCAATCACTGAGATTTGTTGGACAAGGACAAGATTCAATGGCCTCTACATCTTACTTCAAACCTGATGACAAGCTTAATGATAAGTCTGATTATCATGCATGGAAGATGTCTCTTAATTTGACTTTGGAAGAGTAGGATGTTATGGACTCTGTGCAGGGACATATTACTAAACCTCCTTAAAATGCACAGATTGCCGCTAAGACGAAGTACAAGAAAGGTGAAGTCAAAGCTAAGAAGATTATTAGGGATTCTATTAACAAGCATTTGGTTGCATACATCTCTGATTTGAACACATCTAAGGAGATGTATGACAGGTTGGTTGGTATGTTCAAAGTCAACAATGCAAACCAAGTCCTCTTTCTCAAAAACAAGTTGAAGGACATAAAGAAGGGAAGAGGTGAAGATATCCAATCCTACTTCATGATGACTATCGAGATAAAAAATGATCTTTTAATTGGAGAAGCTATTGCTGATAAGGAGTTCACTCTCATTGCCCTTGGAGGTCTACATCGTGAATGGCATGTGTTCAACACTACTATCCTCAACAATGATAGGATTCTAGGTTTTGATGAATTATTGACTAGATGTACTCAAGAAGAAATAAGGATGATGTAGAGAGGCATGCCTTCAAATAGGAATGATCCTACTGCATTCTCCGCTCATGCTAAAAAGAAGACCAATGTAGGTTTTAAGAAGCAATGTGAAGGAAGATCGAGATTCAAAGATGGAGGAAAGGGAAGATGCTTCATTTGTAACAAGTTTGGCCACTATGCTAGGGAGTGTCCTAATAGAAGGGATACACCTCAGGATGATGACAACAACTACCACAACAATCTCAGGGGCAACAACAATCAAAGGAATGACAGATTCAACAACAAAGGAAAAAGGAATGCCCTCGCTACTCAACATGGAAATGGTCGATCTCCCAAAAGATCAAGAAACTCCAGGTATGATGAATCTAATGTTGTAGATAACAAGCAAAAATAATTTTATCTTATGCCTTCCCTCTCTACTGCCTCTCGTTCGGATACCTTGGGAAATTGGTTGATTGGTAGTGGTGCCTTAATGCACTTTATTGGGTATAAGGAAGCTCTTTCAAATCTGATAGAAACAAATACAAATTTGGAAATCATTCTTGGAGACAATGCCACCTATCCCATGACAAGAGTTTGAAATATTACTCTTCAATTTAATTAAGATAGCACCATTCATCTATAAGAAGTACCTCCCTGTACCCGATCTAAAGAAGAACCTGGTATCCATCTCGACAATGGATGACAAGGGATTCAAGGTGGCATTCATTGATGGAAAGGGATGTGTTTGGAAAAGAAATTTCAAAGAAGCATTTACTCTTGGATTCAGGGTTGATCGCCTATATCAAGTTGGAAGAAGCCCATTGGGAGCTATGACACATCTCTTCAATCCGAATTGTGGCACCAGAGGTTTGCTCATCTACATTATAAGGCTCTAGCCGATGCAACGAAGATGGTGATAGGTATGCCCGAATTTAAAGTAGAACATGAAGGTGTTTGTTAGGGATGTTTCGAAGGAAAACATACAAGGGGACCATTCCCCTCAAGTGATAGCAAGACTATTGACATTTTTGCAATTGGTTCGTTTTGATCTATTTGGTATGTTGCCCATGACATCTTTGGGAGGATATTTATATTATGCTATCTTTGTGGATGACTTCTTTTGCAAAACTTGGATTTATTTCTTGAAGAAGAAGGACGAAGTGTTCACATGGTTCTGTTCTTTCAAAGCCTTGGTGGAAAATCAAACAGGGAAGAAGATCAACATATTGAGGACCGATAATGGAATCGAGTATGAAACAAATGAATTCAATGACTATTGTAGAGAAGATGACATTAAGAGGGAGACTAGTACTGCATATAATCCTGAGCAAAATGGTGTTGCTGAAAGGAAGAATGGTTCTATTATAGAAGCCACTCGTGCCATGCTTCTTGAAGAAGAAGGACGAAGTGTTCACATGGTTCTGTTCTTTCAAAGCCTTGGTGGAAAATCAAACAGGGAAGAAGATCAACATATTGAGGACCGATAATGGAATCGAGTATGAAACAAATGAATTCAATGACTATTGTAGAGAAGATGACATTAAGAGGGAGACTAGTACTGCATATAATCCTGAGCAAAATGGTGTTGCTGAAAGGAAGAATGGTTCTATTATAGAAGCCACTCGTGCCATGCTTCATGATCAAAGCCTTCCGAAGTTTCTATGGGCAAAAGCTGCCAACACTGCTGTGTATGTTCAAAATAGATGCCCTCATCAAGCCTTGCACTCCAAAACTCCTGAAGAAGTTTTCACTGGTAAGAAACCTGATGTTTCTCACTTTAGAATTTTTGGTAGCCCCATGTATTTTCATGTGTCGAAAGAAAAGAGAAGCAAATTGGATGCATCTGGGAAGAAAGGAACATTTGTGGGCTACAGTGAAACTTCTAAGGCATATAGAATTTATGTGCCTGGTCAAAGGGAAGTGGAGATAAGTCATTATGTCACCTTCGATGCAGATGCTGCCCTTGGGAAGACTAGTAACCTTCCTATTCCAAGAAAGGACAAAGAAGCAGACGCAGGAAACCTTGGAGAATCGTAGGATGAGCCGATGCCCAATGTTGAAGGACCAATGGACCCTATTTATCCACCTCCTCATGAGCCCTCCTAAAAAAGGAGACCCTCATGGCTTAGGGAAACTCTCGAAAATGGCAAGAGACATATTGCACCAAGGGGGAAATTTTCGTGAAAGTAAGAAACCCAAATAGGTACCAAGGGGTACTTAGTTGCCATGAGCACCATTTTTCAAACTGAGCCTTGCACATTCGAAGAAGCTGTGAAGCATCAAGTATGGAAGGTTGCTACGAACGAAGAGTATGAGTCGATTATGTAGAATGATGTCTGGGATGTGGTCCCTAGACCTAAGGACAAATCTGTTGTCACGTTGAAATGGCTCTACAAGATCAAACATGGAGCTGATGGAAGTACTAAAAAGTTCAAGGCCAGTTTGTTGCTTGAGGCTTCTCTGAAAAGGAAGGTGTGGAATATGATGAGATATTTGCACTAGTTGCCCGATATACCACCATTCATTCGATTATAGCCCTTGTTGCCTCACAAGGATGGAAGCTACACCATATGGATGTCAAAATCGCCTTTTTGCATGGTTCAATTAAGGAGGAAGTCTATGTAGAACAACTCGAGGGATTCGAAGTTCAAGATCATATGACACATGTATGCAATCTATGGGTTGAAGCAAGCTTATTAGGCTTGGTATGAGAGGATCGACAACTATCTGATGAAGCTGGGTTTTACAAGAAGTGAAGCTGATCTGAACCTTTACTTTAAGGTTGAGAATGATAAACCTCTCATCTTGGTACTTTATGTGGATGATCTCTTTCTCACAAGTGCAGATCCTCTCATTCCTCAATGCAAGAGGGAGTTGGCTTCCGAGTTTGAGATGAAAGTCCTAGGACTGATGCATTATTTCCTAGGGCTGGAGGTCTGGCAAAAGCCACTTGAGATTTTCCTTTCTCAAGGAAAATACATTGTGAAGTTACTTGAAAGATTTGGGATGGTGGATTGCAAGTCCGTGACTACTCCGATGGAACTTAAGTTCAAAAAGTTATGTGAAAGTGCTGCTGGGTCCAATTTGGGAAATCCTTCTGAGTAGAAGGAGGCCACTAATGTTGAGAATCAGGCCTGCGTGAGACCGAAGTGTCTCGAATGTAATCGTTGTTTTTACATTAACATATACAGAGCTTATTTCCTGTGTATGTCAGTATGTATTGAAGTATTTCATGAATGATTTACTATGAATTCGTAGGTTCTGCAGGTTGCAAGCAGAATTCTGAAGGACACAGGGGGACGGAGTGATTCAGAGGAATTACAATGGATTTCGAATCGAAGTGAAGAGCTGGAGGAAGCCCTGGAGGAATGGCGTAGCAAGGATTTGCTTAAGAGTTAAGCTCAGAGAAACTGAGCAGTGGAAGGCAGAGTTCTGAAGAACAAGTAGAGAAAGAGGAGTACGATTCAAAAGAATCGAAATGGATTATTGAATTCATTAGAGCTTTGCATGGAGGACATAGATCAAAGGAGTGTGAGGAGTTTAAGCTCAAAAGGAAGAGTAAGCTGCGAATGAACAAAAGGCCGAAACCTTTAAAAAAGCCAAATCACCGAGAAATTGAATAAAACAGCGTAACATTCCAGGTAAAAGGGAAGAGCGGAGAAGTCCAGAATTGATACTTATCTGCCGTTGGATCTTCAAAGATCAACGACTACGATTGAAATCGCAATCGCATTTTAGAGGTGCCAAGGAACCACGATAACAAACCCAATGATACTCCGACGAGTGATTGGCGATATCGCTGATAATCCGATCGGTGATTGTGAAATCGAGGTTGACAGCGGAAGAATTAATGCGAGGGTGGAGGAGTGATAACCAATAGCAAGTGTCGTCATATCAGAGCTCGGCCCTATCGAAGTTCGGAGAAGGTGGAGGTCAGGGCAATAGTGCGAGAGCAGTGGTGAACGAACCCGACGATATTTATAGTTGTGGTTGTAATGAATTTGAAGTCCGTTATAAGGTTTCAGAGTGGAGTCCTCCGTGTATTTTCTGTGTATTCTTTGTAATTGCGATAAACTGTTGCGGGCCTTTTAAGGCTTAAACGATCCGATAGTCATATTGGAATCGAAGGAGTGATGGTACATATGTGTATGACCCGTTGGACATGCGATGGCCGATTGCTGACAGAGATAAAGATAAAGCATTGAAATGTGTGCAAAGGTCGTATTAAGGCAAAAAGGGTTTTTTGCAAAGTTCCCTTGTAAACGTATGTTTTCTTTGTAAATGAGTTAAGAAGGGAAAAAGTGTCGATAGTGCAATTCGTGCTATATAGTATATATTAACTAAGTTTTGGAAGGGGGAAGGTTATATATGCGTGGATAAAAGGATTTAAAAGGATCCGAAGGGTTTTGCCAGTTTCGATAGGAAGGTTTAGGCGGGGTGATTGAGGTTCCATTACAAAGGAGCTTATAAGAGGGCCACTTGACCATTTATGGTCTGAAGATTTACTCTATTGTAGAGTCAAATATCCTGGGACAGTTGTGGATGCATCGTTATAAATGCATACTATGGGTATGTGGGGTTTTACCCTGGCATCAGTTTGCCAAGTATGGTTTATGTCGGGGAGATCCTGCATCATTAGTGGTATTAGAGAAGAAGTGGATCAGAGCAGATTTGTAATCTGTAAGGGGAACTTTTGAAGTTCTGGAAGATTGTAGCATTCCAGCAGAGGCTTGGAGTAAATAGGAACAGTGAATTCCTTAAACGAAAGAAAAAGCAAGATTGCTTAATGCAAGTTTGAAGGAAAGAGGACTTGGAGACAAAACATAGGACAATCCATTCAAAGTGTAGAAGAATGGGTGAAACAAGATCATGCTGAGATCTTGAAGGTGAGGTAATGTATTCTGTTTTAAATTAAGAATGTGTGTTTTTACACTAATGCATAGGTGACAACAAGAGAGGTTGTGAGAGAAGAACCAGGTGAGTTCTTGAATACATAGTAAGGAGAATACTCTAAAAGAAGAAGTGGCAGTGAACCTGAAGACTCCAACAAGAGATTGGATAGATAGGACAACTGATGTGTTCTCAAGAGAGAGTGAGAGATTGCAGAAGCCTAAAAGGAGCAAAGGTGTTGCTCAAGGGGAGGTTCTAGACAGAGGACCCGTGCTTACCAAAAGACTGAGTGAGGTAAGATTGTAGCAGGAGGACTAGCTGTTGCAGAGGCTTGTTGCAAAGGAGCTCATGAAGAAAGAAGAGAAGAAGATGACTACTGATAGTCATAACAGAGGTTCAGAGAGAAGCCACAACAGAGGATATAAGAAAGAGGATGCCAAAGCAAATGGCAGGAGGATGAGTCAAGAAGAAATTGACAAAGAGGTTGGTGAATTAAAAAAACAACTCAATGCATTAAGGAGTATGCTTGAGGAAAGCCAGAGACTAGGTTGGGTCTTGAGGAAGAAGCCAGTGGAATGGAATGAGATGCAGAGAAGGCTACAACAAAAGAAAGTAAAGTGGCTGAAGGAAAAACTCAAGGAAGTTGAATTAGAAATGGAAGAATCCATTTGTGAACTAGAACAAGGAGAATTTCTGGGAGAAAGTGAAGATGAAAACTTGAAGACTGAAACTTCAAGTGAGGCCAAGGGGTCTAATGGTTTTAAATCTGACAATTTATGTGTGTATGCAGGTGAAACATGTAAAGAATGGCAATTTGCTGATATCGTCATGAAGAAGGAAGAAGACCAGCAGAATCTAAATTTTGTCTGGAAAAGGATGAGATAGATAGATCTCATATACAACTGGAGAAAGATGTCAAGCAACCAAGTGAAGGGCTTGAGGAGATTGAAGAAGAGACTATCAAAGAATTTCTGAATCATATGAATGATTTAGAATGATAAGGAGATATGATGGCTAAAGCATCAAGTGAGAACATAGGGTCTTATTTTTTAAAACTGATAGTTTATGATGGCAGATATTGCAGGAGAAAAGCGACCATTTGAAGATATCTTCAGAGAAGATAAACAACAAGGGACTGAAGGCAAACTTGAGGAAGAAACTATGTTAGCTGAAAACATAGTAAAGGATCATCAATTAACTATGATGATAGGCACAATGGAGATAGCCATGGAAACTGTTGAGACAAATAGTAGGGAAGAAGGACATCTACTGAAAGATGTTAAGAAGGAGGAACCCTATTCAAAGGATTTAACCTTGGGAAAAGGAATACTAACAAAGGAGTTTTGAAGAGGATGGACAGTCTTTTGAAGATGTCAAAAGTCTGGAGTACTCTATGAGAACAGGGTATGACGAAGAAGACCTCTTGAATGAGGGAAGTAGTGATTTGCTACTGCAGAAAGACCTTGAGATTACAAGGGTCAGAAGAAGACGGTATTTTAACACTGTAACACAACACGTGAAGGATGAAGCTGGAAGAAGAGAGCATTGTGATGAAGTGCTTGCTAAGTGTGAAGAGGAGATTAAATTGCTGGAGAAACTGATGAGAGAACTTTATGGTAGAACAAAAGCTGCAGTTACAGTTTCTAAAGAAGAAGATGTGTCTCAAGTAGCCATGGAGACAGGAAGATACACTAATTTGTTTGCAGGTTCATTAAAAAGCATGAATGAGTATGAGTATGTGATCAGAGAGATTGAGCATAGGTTGTTTGAATATGGTAAAGAGGCGGTAGGAATCAAACAATTTCAAAGTGAAGATAACCAGCAACAAGTTAAAGGAGGAGAAGTTCACTACTGTGAACCCAAGCAGGAAGACATCATTAGAACAGATGGTGTGGAAGAGAGATTAATTGACAGTCTCATGAATGCTGTTGAGAATTCGAATCAACATACTGATGTGTTGACAAAGGAGAAGGAGAAAACAGAGCAACAAACTCAATTGTTGCCAAAGGGAAATAAGGCACAACAACCTTATGTTTTTGATTTTAACAAGTGTTTTGTGAGTGCAGGTTTTGTTGGAAATGTTGGAGGAGATTTGGCACAAGTGAACAGCCAAATAAAAGTGAAAGAAGAGAAGTCTATGGAAGAACTCAATCCATGGAGCAGAGAAGTTAAATTGCTGGAAAGAATGCTGAACAGTCATGATTTAAGTATGAAAGAGGGTAAGGATGATAGGGAGGCAGTCAATAAAGCGAGCAAAGCAAAAGTTGGAGCAAGCAAAGAAAAATTCAGCATAGAAGACAACAACAGTAACCTAAAACAAAGAGAAAGAGACCGAAATACAAAGCAGAAAATGGACCAGTTCAAAGATATGCTGGACATAGAAATTGAAGAAATGTGGGAGCTGATGATGAAGCAGACCAAATGGAGGAAAATGGTAACAACAACAAGCAAGATCAATCAGAAGTTGAACTTGATTGACAGGAAGAAAATAGAGCAAAAGATAGCAAAAATGCAACAGCAACAAAGGAACAAGGCATCTGGATAGTTACAGAACGAAGTATGGGATCCAAGAGACCAAGACCAAAAGACACATGATCAAGAGGTCATGAATATTTTCTAGTTTGGGAGTATGATGCAGGAGCATTTAGCCCAAGGAAAATCGTTGTAAACAGTAGACATAGGGGGTCATGCACTTTAGGAAATAGTTTTCCTAAGTCTCAAATCAATTTAATATTTAGGCTTTTAAGTGATTTAATGAGATAATGGGATAATATGTAAATGCTCTCAAAATAAATAAATGGAACATGAGTGGTAGAAGTCAAATCCAACTCTCTAGGAGCGAGAGAGAGCTTTTAGGAATTAATTAGGGTAGATATGGACCATTGAGCTGATAAGAAGACTTTTCTGTTTTAAAACAGAGAAAAAGATGGAGTAGATAAAGTCTGCCACATATGTGTGCATGTAGAGAACTTTAGGGCTTTTCTTAGAGGGGTGATCAGATCCTCCAATGATCCAATCCTATGCATTCTTATATATAGTGAACCTGAGCGTTCAATAGAAGGAGGCCACTAATGATGAGAATCAGGCCTGCGTGAGACCGAAGTGTCTCGAATGTAATCGTTGTTTTTACATTAATATATACAAAGCTTATTTCTTGTGTGTGTCAGTATGTGTTGAAGTATTTCATGAATGATTTACTATGAATTCGTAGGCTTTGCAGGTTGTAGGCAGAATTCTGAAGGACGCAGGGGGACAGAGTGATTCAGAGGAATTACAATGGATTTCGAATCGAAGTGAAGAGACAGAGGAAACCCTGGAGGAATGGCATAGCAAGGATGCACTTAAGAGTTAAGCTCAGAGAAGCTAAGTAGTGGAAGGCGGAGTTCTGAAGAACAAGCAGAGAAAGAGGAGTACGATTCAGAAGAATCGAAATGGATCATTGAATCCATTAGAGCTCTGCAAGAAGGACAGAGATCAAAGGAGTGTGAGGAGTTTAAGCTCTGAAGGAAGAGAGAGCTGCGAATGAGCAGAAGGCCGAAACCTTTAAAGAAGCCAAATCACCGAGAAATTGAATAAAACAGTGTAACATTCCAAGTAAAAGGGACGAGCGAAGAAGTCCAGAATTGATACTCAGCAGCCGTTGGATCTTCAAAGATCAACAACGATGATTGAAATCGCAATTGCATTTCAAAGGTGCTAAGGGACGACGATAACAAACCTAGCGATACTCTGACGAGCGATTGGCGATATCGTCGACAATCCGATCGGCGATCGTGGAATCGGAGGTTCATAGAGGAAGAAGTAATGCGCGGGTGGAGGAGCGATAATCGATAGCGAGTGTCGGCATATCAGAGCTCAGAACTCTCGGAGTTCGGAGAAGGCGGAGGTCGGGGCAATAGTGCGAGAGCAGTGGTGAATGGACCCGACATGATCTCTATTCAATATTTTCGCTTGCAGACTTCTATTGCTTGATCTTGAGGCTTTGATCTTGGTCTTGGAGGGCTTGCTACATTTGATTAAGCCTTGTATACATTTACATGGACTCATGGCATGATTCTTTGACATGGAAATAAATCCTAAAGACATCAAGAAGAAGTCTTTCATCTAATGACACTTCTTGCTCATGAAACCCATGCAGCAAGATTACAAATATAATTTATTTTCTCTTATTACATCAAATACAAAGATCATGTCATTATGAAGACTGAACCTAGTTACACTTTCTTCAACTGGACGTGCATGGGTTCCTTTAATGATGTGATTGGGACAACTAGTGTCTTGAGGAACCAGGATGATGACCATAATGATATGGGGTAGAGGTCATGCTTGGCTTTTGCTCATGTGCTATTATTAATGTTTCGACCATCTTTTGGATTCTGTGGTTTTATTTTTCGTTTGTTGCTTGCTTGTTGCCATGGTATGGTTTTAACCTTCTTTTGGCTGCATCAATCTATGGGGCAACGTTTCTGGGTCTGACTCGAATATATGGACAAAGGGAGTGGGTGCGCCAACATTCTGTGGATCCAATGGTCATGTGGACCTGGAGAAGGGAAATAGTGAATAGGGCTCGTAATATGAGGAGGGAAGTGATAAATATGGAATGGGTAAATGGGACCATGCTATCGAAATCAAGGTTACCCAAGTGGTGACCATCCTAAAGCCGTAGGCCAATAGGTGAGATCCCGCGACATTAGGATTGAAGAATAACCGCCCATTTAAGGTGAGGAAACAAAACCATGGTGAATGCCCTTCCTTCTTCGTAGTCAGCCAATAATCCATGCCAAAATGCGCAAGTGAAAAACAAGCATAAGCACTTGATTGCACAATGAAAAATATATAGTTTGGGTTGAAGTGCCCAACTTCCAACATGTTCTCTTGACAGATGGGTGAGGAAACATACAATTGATGCAGGCAGTGGAGATAAAGTGGCACATCACATCGGTTACAAGGTGGCTTTCATGAGCTGTCAGATAGCAGAAGATAAATAGGAGAAGATCTCTCCTTGGGGTACCCACTTTTGGTGGGTAACAGAGCCAACCATTGATTTTTCCTCTGGTCTTGGTACTACCTCCCATATATTGTTTTTCATTATGGAAGAGTTTCCCTCCACAATGGCATCGATCCACACCTGATACTTGAATGCGTCCTGAAAACTAGCAGGTATGGCCTCAGTCAGCTCGCTCATCAACACCATGTAACCAAGATAGTGCTGAGGAGCCTCCTCTGTCAAATTGAATATCTTGGTTACCAACGTACTCTTGGGCCTCTCTCAGTGCTCTGCTCAACGCTCTTGGCCTTCTTTCTCCCTATGCGAGGAGTCTGAGGCAGGGTGTGAGGAGCCCTTTGCCCCCAGTCCTGTTCTTCCTGCTCAACTTGCTTGCTTTGTGCTCCAATTTATGTGACATTCCTCTGAGGAGTCTGCGTTGTCTTAGTGCCTACTGGTCTTGAACCTCAATTGTAGGTAGATCTGTGCTGCAAGACTTCCAAAGAGCCCGCTCTTCCTCGAATTTCATATCTTTGTGTGTCACCATCTTTCTCAAAACTGGAATGTACTCTCGATAAATTTTTGAAGTCTCGTTGTAGCCCACAAGAATTGCCTTCTCTGCAGTAGCTTTCAACTTCATTCTCTTTTTAGAAGGAACATGGCAATACACACTAAGCATCCAAAATTGCGATGTGTCCCAAATCTGTTTCTTTCTCATAAATGTCTCCTTAGGTGTCAATCTGCCCAACACCTTGTATGGGCTTCTATTCTGCAATTATATGATAGTATTGCAAGCCTCTTCCCATAGAAACATAGGCATCTCCTGGTCATGAAACATAGCCTTGGTTGCTCCAACAATATCCTTGTTCTTTGGTATTATAGAGACTAGCATAATATTTCTGAAAAACTAATAATTACTTTTGAATCTTGATGTTGATCTTCTTTTTGATTATTCCAATATATCATTCAACAATTATACTTCAGAAATTCAACCATAAAGTACAATAGAACAGTAGAGATCACAATGCACAAAGAGAAGATACGATTTACCATACATCAACCTTTTCAATAGAGAAATTCTTCTATTCAATAAGAGACACACATAGACCTATGGTCAAGCCTGGTCAACCCTCCATGAGAGAGGTACTACCGCCAAGGAAATTCTCTAAAGGGTGAGCCATTTCTGGCACCTCAGTTGTATTCAGAAACTGCTTAATAATAAAACCCTCTATATGCTGCACCGGTTTTCCCGAATTGGGTTTTTTTGGGGACGATTGTCCAAAAATAACGGTGCCTCTTGTGTTGTCTCAGTTTATTTCAGTTATTGATCTGTTTATTTGTGAAGACTGCATTTGTGTTTACTTCAACATTTATGCATTTAAATAACTTGTTAATGCAAAGAACAAGTAGGAGATAGTAAACCAGAAAATGCAGTAGGGGTTTCTGATGTGTTAGATTGAGGAATTTTCACAGGTGTTATAGTAAATACTAAAAATTGCAATGCTCCATGTCTCAACTTGTTGTTGATCAGTATTGCTCCTGCTTTCACTGAATGTCATTTCTAGAATGTTCCAAGGTTCTTAGGATGTGGTTGCACGCACAATCTTAGGAATAGTGCTGTTATCCCAACCCTGTTGTATGAGAGACAATGCTCTTGCATCATCCTTCCTGTTAGCTATAAGTTGATCCATCTGATCTTGTGTCATGCCTCACAGGCTGCTTGATTTGGTTTTTCTTCAAATCCATGCAATACAAAACTCCATAACTCATCCATTCGTGATATGGTTCTCATCTTAATGGTCAAAAACTCATAATCTTTACCTGAGAAAATAAAAAATTTGTAGAAGATAAGAGC
Source organism: Pinus taeda (assembly GCA_000404065.3). Taxonomy (NCBI): domain Eukaryota; kingdom Viridiplantae; phylum Streptophyta; class Pinopsida; order Pinales; family Pinaceae; genus Pinus; species Pinus taeda. The sequence goes on from APFE031513410.1 coordinate 187,701, forward strand.
TAATGAGATCCATGCTAATTGAATCTTAAGAGAACTCAATTGCCTTTTAAATCAATTATGAGAAACAAACATTTTACTCTTTATTTTCTTCCAGAAAACAATTTCTTCCAACCACCCAATAAATCAGCCAACATATACATATAATTACCTTTCTAGTCAACATAAAACGAAATATTTTTTATCTCTATATATTCTTTAACTTTTTTTTATGTTTTTTAATCACCCTTTTGTTTAATACCTAAAAAAACCTTTGAAAAAAGATTTTAAAATGAAACTGTCACCATGTTTAAAAAAAGCTAACTTTGTGCCACCTTATTTAAGAATAAAAAATAAACTGCAAATACTTTCACTTCCCAAAAATGCAAGTTACTTCAAGGGAATTGTTTTTAAGTGTTTCTCGATGTCACCCTAAATCTTCTTGGCTCATGATGGTGGCTCACAATGACGACTTGGACATACATCACCTCAATACGGTGGGTCACAATGGCTCAATAGACCTACAGATGATGGTTGACTTTTCTAACAACAAGCTGCAGCTTCTCTGCTGTGCAGATTCTGCAAGATTGACGGGTTTACAGACCCTTAGCGAGCTCTGCTTACAGACCAATGGACGTAGACATCAGTTTGCGGCTTGCTCACAATAGTGAGGGTTGTGGCCTAGTCTCATGACACTTTCTCACTGTGGCGGATCTGCAGGCCAGTGGCCAATCACGGCCCCGACGTCAATGGTGACTGTTTAGACTGCGGTGAACAATGACTGTGCAAACAGCACAATATTGGATTTATCTGGTTTCGCCAATGTTCTGGCTCTGATATGGTTAGTTCCTCCAATTCGCAGCGGCTGTTCCTTGGCTCAATCCACAACAACGAAGGATCATAGCAATGTCTCCTTAAAGCCTCAGTCTTTGGTTTTGCCTATAATGCATTGATAATGCCCCAGTCTCATGACACCATCCTAATAATGCGGATTTGATACAAATATGATAGATGGACAGAGGAGGAAGCCACAAAATGGCACACTTAGATATGAGCTTCTGCTCAGTAATCAAATATCATGGCCTCCACCAATAACAAGTGCAGATTAGAGTACCAACAGGATTCTAGTTTTAAAAGAAAACAATTCAACATGTCTCCTTTCTTCAAGAAAATAGGTGGTTAGATAACATACACGAGCTCATAGCTCAAAAACATGACTTTTTACATTCAAGTTGAGCGTAGAATGCCAGTGGGATCCTAGTCTCAATAGAAGCCAATGGGAAGTGGTAGTAGTTTTCTATTAGAATATGCATCCTCCTGCATAATCTTTATTTATTCCTCGATTGAATCCTTTCAAAGCAGTCAATTTTCATAAGATTCCTTTAGGTGCAAAGTAAACACAGATTATCATGATCCATTAAAAACTAATAAGAATACCTGTCCTCAGAAACTCTGGTGGTGTGTATGCCAAGTTTGTGCTATAGCTCTTTCCATCTCTGCTGTTTTTCATAAGGCCAAAGCTTGAAAGTCTGGGATCCCCATCCTCATCAAAGCTTGATTCAATTGCTTGATGCTATATGATTAAATGGACTCGAAACTGCTAAGAATGGATTTGCTAATCTTAGCTCACACATGCATGATTGACACTTCCATGCTAGAACTCCAGCATGACTGACACATCCTAAATTTAGATTGTATGTAAACTGCCTAAAACTGCATACTAACTGAGTGTAACTGGGAGTAATTATCTCTAACATGCCCAAGATTGAGAAAGGCACTAGTCTAATTGGTGGGGCAATCTTGTATAAAAACTTAAAACCCTTGTTTATTTATTGGTGTTAATCATTCATAGGCTATTTTACTATTTCTGTCTTTAATTTTGCATGCTGTAAATTGCACTTCTTAAAAACTCTAGTTTATAACAGCCTTAGTATAACTTCCTTGACCTTAAATCTCCAGTTGATTGAATGTTGGTAGGGTTTTGATTGAGAGGTTTTTCTTCCTCATAACTTGCTCAAAGCAAGTCTTCTGCCATGGACCTCACCGTTTGATTCCATGTGCCAAAGATTGAGAAATACACTAGTCTAATTGGTGTGTCGATCTCACATAAAAAGTAATCCCTAATTTTTTCCCTTTATTTAAATTATTTTGGGTATATTAGGGTTAGGTTATGGAAAAATCTGTGTTTAATTGCATGAAATTTGTTGGACCTCATAGTCTTGGGGTTAGGCTTTACATCTATTAAATTGTAAAAGAAAAATATAATTTTCTATGCATTTTTCTGCCACCTTTTTAATGCTGATATCTAGGGTTTTGTAGCTGTTTTATGCATTTTCATCCATAGAAAGATTGCTCCAATCTTTTCCCTTGTTTACTCATTAGCAGACTTTTTTATTTATTGGTTTTAATCATTTATATGCTATTTTGCTGTTGTTGTCATAAATTTTGCATGCTGTAAATTGCACTTCTTAAAGACTCTAATTTATGACAACAATCATCAATTATAAGGTAACGTGTTTGTGATCTATTTGAGCCTCTCCAGGACTATTCTAGCTCCTCTACATTTAGCCATAGGTCCTTTGAAACTCATTACTTTATCTCATTCAGAGGCTTTCTTTATTGAACATTATGATGGGGTGTTTTATTGAGTGAAATCCTTCAATTATATTTACCCTAAGTATTCTTGGGTTACCTAATTTTCGAGATCCATAGGGGAATCCTCCCTCGTGGGGGTACTATCCATCCATAGAACAAGGGAAACAATTAATAAGGTGACAATGGTGGCTGATCCCATTGTTGCTCTTAATGTTCAGTGCTTAGTGAGAATTTGCACTAAGGTGGCTAGATTTTGTGGTAACAAGAGTTACTATACACATGGGTTCCTGCTAAATTATTATTTATTTATGTCATTGTTGTTTTTTTCAAATTACTATATTATTTAAAAAATAAATATCTTTCCTGAAATATCTTTTTTCATTTTTGTGTGTGTGTCGGGGGAGGGGGGGTGTGTCTTAATGGTGCAAGTTTCCATAGTGCACCCTTTTCAGAAGGTCTATTATGTTTTTCCTTTTATGATGGTGATCTTAATTGTAAAGTTGAAACTATTAATTAGATTGATGTTCTAAATGAATCATGAAAAATAAAATGTAATACCAGCGTAACTGTGATCTATATGGAGTAGTAAACAAAAGTGTAGAATGTTTTCATGTAAAATTTCATTTCCTATTTTATCTGACTTTTTGAAGTATAAAAGGATAGGGATCATACAAAATAATTAGTCTGCTGAAAAAAGTCTTATGCTTCGGGTAGTAGATTTTCATTTAGCCCTCTTGCTGTAAGGACACATACCGTTTGGAAAATACTTTATCTACAGAGAAAGAAATAGGAGCATAAAATAGCTTATCTAGTTTCTGATTGAAATACTGGGGAATTCTTTTTGGAGGGTTGGAAATTGATGGATATACTATTCAAGCATTGTATAGAGAACATTCATTTCTAGGCTTCTAACTGGTTTAATTGTCTATCTAAAATGGTTGATTATATAATGCAGTTCTCCAAGTCGTGTTTTTACTGAAATTTTCAAGACAGTTGTTTTTCAGCCACGTACAAATACATCTAACAGGTATCTTCTTATAATTCTTTGATTTTTTGTGTATTCTATTGCTTTTATTTCAATTAGTATAGCGATAATATTATTTGGTGAGTATATATAGGGTTGAAGTCTTCCGTATTGTTTGGGTGCATTTACATTGGTATTACATGTACAAGGCTTTCTGAATTTTATGCTTTGGACAGATGCATATTTTCACAAAAATATATTGCTATGTTTTATTAGGAAATAGAAAGTGTGGTTTTAGAAATATGAATTAATGTTAATTCCTTTACTAGTGATATTTGGCTGCTTCCGGAGGGGCTTGCAAGATTGTTGTCACTAGATGGTGACCAAAGTGGAGGATATTATCGCTTCACGATATCTCGTGAGTTTATTTATTTGTGTCTTGAATTGCTCCCATTTACGACTTTCTTTGTGAGCAATGTTTTTATTTGGATATTTTAAATGAAATAAAATGCTTATATTACCTTTCTATTAACTTGCCAAATAGAATATTATAGAAGAGGCTATATATGGCATTTACTTTGATCTATGTGTGTTTGTGTGTACTAGAATAGCAATACCAAGGTTTTCAGTAGTCTATTATGCTTGACTGTTAAAGCTTATCGAGTTGGTACATGAAAATAGTGGGTATTTTGCTGATTTTCAATTGAAAGTTTCTATATGTTGTTGCATCTTTTCTGCATTTACGGAGATATATATGATATCAAACTAATTAGTATTCCCATCTTCCTTTAGTAGGTGATGAGGATAATTATTTTTATACATATTAGGATAGTTATATTGTTAAAGGACATGCAAATGTATATACTTGCAAACCTAGGTTGCATGACACTAGGACATGTGGGTATGAGTATCTGAAAATATTTTTTTTTTTAAATATTTGCAAAATATTGAAACAACTGGTTATGACATCAATGATGATCAAACACACAAGAAATATACTTTTCAATCCACTAAAAATAGAGACTTAGAATTTAGAGCTATAAACTACACTTTCTTATTAAGTGATATTTTGATGTCATCAAAGTCAAAATGTATCACATAGATACTAAATCACAGATACTATATGTTGGAATGGCAATGGAAGATACAAATAGGGTTGATACTAGAACCATGGTCTAATAACTTGTCAGTTGTACTCTGTAACTCCTCCATGTCAAAGTTGTCAAGATCACCACCACTGCCATCATTTTGTCCTCCATCCTTCTCGTCCTATATATCCAATCCAAGTTCTGGATCTGCTGTTGTGGAGGATGACCCCTCAAGAGGACCGTCATCATCAAAAGTGGCCAGATTTTATATTGGTTCATTAAGATCCAATGTGGCTAATGGCAACTCATAGTTTCAATTGGTTGTGATCTATTTCAGTTGTCAAGTTATTTTCATTCTCAATCTAATGGATGAAAATGTTTTTTGAATATGAAACTTCTACATGTGCTTGAAATCTATTGTTGGTCAACTAAAGAGGACTGATACTTTAACTAGTTCAATGTAGCAACAACAAGGACTTGTATGTTTGAAAATAACATTCTGTTTTACGTTTGTTTGTTATTATTCACACTTTCTAATCTTTTTTATTCCCATCAAGATAACAAGCAAGAAAAGTCTACGTAATTTGTCAAGTAATCTCTATCAGTGCTGTTACCCATCAAAAGTGGGTGATCCCTAGGAGAAGCTGTTCTATTCATCTCTTCCAGCCGGCTGCTAGCAGCCCCTGAGAGCCACTTTGTAGCTGATGTGACATGCCATTTGTATGTTTTCCATTTGCATCAATCATATGTTTCCTCGCCCATTTGTCAAGAGCACATTTGGAAGATGGGCTTCTGATCAAAAGGTACTTTAGTCATTTTGTAATTGAGTGCTTATGCTTGTTTGTATTTGGGCATTTTGAGATGGATTATGGGGTAACTTGGAAGAAATAAGGGTCTTGGCCGTACTCCCGTTCCCTTACCTTAAATGGGGGGTTAATTTTCAAACATAGTCCAGTGGGACCTTCCCTAATGGCCCATGGCTTTAGGAAGGGGAACTAATTGGGAAGCAATGATTGAGATAACATAGCCCCATCTATCCCTTTTCCATACTTACAACTTTCCATCTTATATTATGAGCTCCTATTCCACCTCCCTTCTTTGGGTCAACTGACCATTCGTTAATTCGGATTTGGCACTCACACATCCTCATACCTTGGTAGGGCGTGGAAATGCACCCTTGGAGGTTGATGCAGCTAGGGCATATGGCCACAAAAAAAGAAAAAGAAAAATCAAAATGCAAATGATGGCCGGGACTTACAAATTAACAAGTGGGCAAAAACCAAGCATGAGCTTTTCCTCTATCATATGGCCATCACCCGGTTCCGGGGCCCTTAGTCACCAGGTTCGGAAAATTTGAACGAATAAGTTCGAAATTCACCGAACTTCAAACGAATACGAATTTATTCGTTCAAGTTTGCTGAACCTTATGGCAAACTCGAATTTAACGCCGAACTCGAATTTGAAAACGAACAAAATCGATCAAGTTTGTTTTGGTTCGAATTTTTTTTGTTGTTTTAAAAAAAATTTGAACTCAATTGCGGGCCCGTTTTGCTATTGGTTTCATTGTTTGTGGACGCCGGAGGGTTAGGTTTCATTGTTTGCGGAGGGTTTGATACATTGCTAGTCTACCACTGAGCGACCAACGACCACTGACCTCATGTTGTAACCATGGCATTTCTCAGCTTCATACAACTATTTTCGAAAATTAATTGACGACGGTTAAACGGATCTGTACCTTATTTCTGATTTTGATATTAATTAATCTGCGCATGTGTAACTGATGAAGGCAGGGGGCAGGTGGAATCCCGTTGGAAGAAAACATCTGGAAGGCGGGTACTGCATCTAACAACGAGTGAACGTTAAAATATGACAGATAGGTGAATGGTAGTTTTATTTGGGGATTCGGCTGGCTAAAACGAAACACTTGGTTTAACCTTGAGATATGTTCCTCTTATTTTTCATGTTAATTCTATTTTTAGGGATTGTTTTGTAAGTTTCAGTGAATTAATGAATTTGCCGAATTAAGTGTTTGAGAGTTTATGGTTTTGAATTTATTTATGTATTTAAAAAGACATTTTAAACAATTAAAATTTATTATCTTGCTTAAAATTATATAGCGTTTTTTACTATTTTAAATTTGTGGTTAACTAAATAATTTGATTATATATATGGTTTTAGCACCTAAAAACTTGAAGACATTCAAATCTTAAAGACTTACAACTCAAATTTATAATTTCAACAAATCCTTACTAAATTCTAAACAAATTTAATTAGAAATTATACTTAGAAAATACTCTTAAACAAAAAACAAATAACACATACAAATTATATTATCAAATTCTACTTTATATATATATATATATATATTATGCAGCATGCTATTCGGACCCTAGATATGGCCCAAATCTGTTATGAAATCTGATATGGCCCATGGTTTTGTTGAATTTGATATGTGTGCCAAATTGCCAATGTCTATGATGAATTTCTCGCTTGTTTACTATGTATGGAAGTTGGAACTTGGTTCTTTATTGGAATTTGGCACTCGCTTTCATGGTTTGTAAAAATTTAAAATTATGTCGAAATGATTTAAATGTTTGAGCAGTAATCCTATGTCTTTGAAATGTGCATTATGGACTTTGAATTTGACTTTAAATTTATTTTTTTTTTTTTTTTTGTTTATTTAATTTATATACATTTTTTTTCGAATTTTTATATGTCGAATTTTATGTCGAACTTTATCGACAAAATTTTAGTTGCCGAACTTTATTCGAATTTCAAGGTCATCGAACTCGAACTCGAACACGAACCTGGTGACTTAGCCTGGGCCAATGTTTCCCTATCTAATAGAAGACAAAAAACCCTTGCATGTCCCAACCCCACCAACCTAAAAGGGGTAATAGCTACTTCACAACATACAAAGCAAGTTTTCATTCATTGAGCTGCGAGCAGTAATAAAAGAAAAATTCAAGAAAAAGGCAATATAGAGTGGTGGAAAAATGAAGGTTGAGGCAGCTCATTCCTCCACGATCACTCCCTTCTCACATCTATACACCTAGAATGAGGTATTCCATCATAGTTGGTTCCTTTGACCATGGCACTTGGCCATGGAGTTCCTTTCCATCCGTTCCATCATTATTCACATCGCACTTATTGATTGAAGGGTGGACCAAGGACATGTCACTTCCCTTTAGGGGTAGAGAACACCTAATGGGATCCTCTATTAACCGGTACTACCTAGGGAGGTAACACCATTACGTGACCAAGGCCGCAATTTTGGAAGATAAGCCACATATGAAGTGTTATTATGCTCGTTTCCTTCAATCTTGGTTTGCTTAGATGTAATAATGATTAATGTACTTGATGATGAAAGTTGCAGATATGGATATTGTGTGTAATCGCAAGTGGTTCCATCGATAGGTCTGGGCAACTTAACTGGGCTCCAAGTCTTCTAGAGGGAGATATTGACACCCACAAGTGATGCATAGGGAGCCATTGGATTCTGGACAATTGTAGAGCATCATTCATAACCATGGGCACTTTCAGCACCCACAAAGATTTTTCACCTTTCCCTATATTATTCATGGGATGCTACACTTGGACCAACATGCCCTTAGCCGACTTAGTAGTACTATAGGGTTAGTCAATTGATCTAGGGCCCAGATGAGGCTTGTCTCATACCTAGAGACATGGGAGGGCTAACACCATCTTTAATGCCCTCAACGTTGGAGCAAAGACAAATATTGCACCACTTGGAGATCCATTTGACCAATTTTGTTCCCCAAACCCACATTTGGGGTCTACAAGATGATTTGCACCAAGATATAGTGGCCAACCCCTAGATCTTGTTTAATGTCTGCCCTCAAGAAGCGCACATAGGCATGACGTCAACATTTTGGCTAACATTTGTGTAGATGAATTCAAATTAAGATACTAGGTCGGCTTGTGATCTAGGCCATTACTTGCAAATTATTATATGATTAGAGGGGCTTGTAGGCTAAAACAGGATATGATAGAGCACATGTATATTAGAGATCTCTCATCATCATCACTTGGAATTTCGGCCTCATAAAAGAACTCAGACTTGCTCTTTTGTGGACTATATTGGATCTTGGATGCATTTTTATGTTTGGAGCTGATTTTTGGATATTTTTTGGAATAATGGATGGATTTCTTGCACATTGTCTTGTAAGTACTCTTAATTGTTGAAGATCGATTTTCTTTGTCCAGTGTATGGAATGATTGATTCTAGATCATGCATAAATTATGCCCTAATTTTATTGCAGATTAAATGAATGTTGGCTAGATGAATATTGCATGCATTACTCATACATGACATGTTAAGAATTGTCCTAGTGGTGAACTCGTAATAGCTCTCCCATAAAGCTCCATTATATTGAGTGGGTAAATGCTTGAAATTTGTTATTAGGGAATCAAATTTCGGCCTCCTTAGAAACAAGGTTAGCTAATCTAACACATCCTTGACTCCATATGCCCAAAGGAGAAGCCACTAATCCAAATTGTTGGTGATCATTCTCAAATTCTCTCCATATTTCCTTTGTCCTATATTTTGGTCCTTTCGATGCTAGAGAAGGAATCTAGGGCTTGGTGTGAATTTGTAGGGAGGGAGGAGTTTGGTTGTTGGAGAACCTGAACATCAAGTAGGTAGGGTTTGTCACAAAATCTATCAATTTGGTGGCCATCCACTTCAATTATATCCATAAATTCTCTTGTTGTAGGTGTTTTCCCCAAAAGGGAAACCCTAGTTTTTCTTCCCTCAACTTAAGGACTTTTCTGAAGGTTTCATAAGCTTTGGCTTAGCTAATATACATAGTAAGAAACCTTTTCTCCTTGTGTTGACCTTGAGTTACTCCAACACTCGTCAAATCAATCCTAGGTCTTGTGCCTTCATTTCTAGGTATCTTCATAGAAATCTAATTGCTTCCTTGTGAAGTCTTAAACCAAATTTTTGTCTTTCTTGGGGAATTCCTAGCAAGATCACTTAGTACTTCAACACTAGAATACATATTGTAAGTGATCTCTTTCCTACCGGGACTCCTCCCATGGGTGAAAGTCCATAAATAGCAAGGGGTTTTGGCTACGGTGACAGTGGGCCACTACCTCATTGTTCCTTATAAGTCTAGTTTATAGCTTGTAGGGTTTCCCCCTCCAAGGCCTATTACATTTTTTGGCAACATTTTTGGGTTTGTTGTCAAGGAGGAAGTGAGTCTGTCTTCCCCTAGATTGAAGCTTCGAGACTTCTCTCCATTTGAAGAGGTGATTTCTCTGGCGACAAGATAGATCCTCTTCTGGCGACTCCTAAATTGCTTGGTTTCGAGTATCCTAAGAACGAGCTTGAAGCTCTTTTTCCTGATACCAGTCCTAATCCCACTCCTAACCCTAACTCAAATCATAATATCCCAATGTCTAAGAGGTGGAATCTTGCATCCTTCAAACCATGGAACTTCGCTAGCTTTCCTAGAGCCCCTCATCAATTACTTGAGAAATGCCATGAATGACTGCCCAAATTTGATGGAAATATTGTTGTATCTACTAAATAACATGTCAATAACTTCCTTTGGGCCATAAGCCCTAAAAATATTGAGGAGGAGGATGTTGTCATGATGTTGTTTGCCTTAACATTTGAAGGGGATGGTAGGGATTGGTTTGTTAGTTACCTCAAGGAAGCATTGGCAATTTTGATCAATTTGAAGAAGATTTAAATAAGAGGCGAGTCTTTGATCTTGATGGTGTTATGGCCCTTGATAAATTCTTTGCTATGGCTAAGACTGATAAGAAAAGTGCCAAGGAATATATCCGAAGATTTGATAACCTAGGGGAGTCCTGGATAGACTCAAACCTAATGATGCCATTATCCTAGAAAGGTTTATGAAATCATATCAGGGACATTTAACATATGCTTTTAAAGATAAAAATCCTAAGACATTGGCTGATGCTAAAGAAACACTTGTTTAGGTTGAAAACGACATGAATGATGCACTCATTGAGATGTTCAACTATCTTAGAGCCAAGACTGAAACCAAGTCAAAATCAACGTCTCAACTTGAGGAAGTGGTTTTGTCCTTGGCCAAACGGGTTGGCTAGCTATATGATGATGTCAATATTGGTAAAAAGTCCATCATGAATAGGTTGCATTGCCGCCTTATTCCACACCTAAGGTTAGCATGGAGAAAATCCCCAAGTCCACTTAGTGTGACCTTGGGGGCAAGCTAAGAGTTGGGGCTGTAACCCAATTCCTAACTCGTTAAAATTGGCAAATAGGGTCAAACTCCATGTGGGTCATCTTATCTATGGAAGCTGACATTTTTCTTGGATTCCTCTCTCCAAGAGGTGTGGGATTGATCTAAAGATCGTCCGATTCCGACATGTATTTATGGAGATATGAATTTATTAGTGTTATTCGACAATTTGTCAAAGTCGGCCAGCAAGCAAATAACCCCAGCTCAACCTCAAAGTTGCATTATAAATAGAGGTGACCTCTAGTCATTTGACACACTCATCACTCTTGATCTCTTCTCTCCACTCGTTTGGGTTGTCTTTTGACAAGGAGGACGTAGTGGAAAGGGTCATCTAAGAGAGACCTTGACGCAGTCATCTAAGGTCACTTAGCCGCAGTTGAAGGGAGAGACACCTAGCCGCAGTTGGAGATTTTGACGCAGTCAAGGAAGCCTCAACGCTAACCCACAGCAAAGGAAGGCTCCTATTCGTGGAAGGGTAAGGCCAGATCCGTAGCAATTGAGGAGCCCTAATATGCAGTCCTAAAGGATGTGCCCTAGCCGCAGTCAAAAGGGAAGGCTCCTGTCTGCCGTGTAGAGGAAGGCTCTAACCCGCAGATGAGGATCCTACTTTCTGTAAAGAGGAGCTCCTATACGCAGCCAAAGGGAGCTCTAATCTGCTGTCCAAAGGGAGCTCTAATCTGCTGTCAAGCGATGCCCTAATCCGCTGTCCTAAGAGGTTCTTAGACACAGCCAAAGGAGACTGTAATTCACAGTTAAGAAGATGCCTAATTTGCAGCTAAGGAGAGACTCTAACCACACCAAAAGAAGGCTCTTATTCACAGCAGAAAGAGGCCTGGAAGGACAATGTTGAATTTCAGTTGCTCTAGATGATAACACGGTGAAAGAAGCATGGTGACAACACAGTGATAAGGGCTGTTCCTTAGGACTGTTTGCTAGGTTGATAAGCCACAATCGTTGAAAGAATGCATTGAAGAGATCTTCTCCATAGATCAGTATATGTACACAGTTAGATGCTTGAAAGTGCTGCTGCATTGATGATGTTTTGAGGACATTTACTACAGTGTTGCTATGTTCTAGGCCACAGGTCATAGCACCATAGCAAGGATTACTTAGGGCTGCTCCCTTAGGACTGTTGGGAGATTATGAAGGAAGTTTAGGACTACTTCAGGTGCCCTTATCAGATCAACTATTCATCACAGTCAAGGGAGTTTAGGGCTGCATATTGTGCCCTAATAGAATTGCAGGAGCAGCTAGCAATCAGAGGAATGTTGCATCAGTGTTATGTGAAGGGCCTTTAGTTTGATGATCTCCTCAAAGGATTTGCTACAACACTCTTTGTGATTGGATTCAGGGCTGCATCTTTGAACAATCATCATTAGCAGAATGATGGACTCTCTCTACTGCTGCCATAAATATCAGTTTTGTATATTTCTACTATCTCTCTCTCTGCTGAACTAATAAGAAGAATTGATCAAGGGTTTCCCGACATTGGGGTTTGTCCTTGGCTGGTGCCACATCTTGTGTCCTCTTGTCTTGGCTTGCCTTCTACTGGTTATGTTTATGTTCTATCTGCACTGTACTATCATGCTGATGTGATTGCTAATCTGAATATTGACATTGGGCTAATATGAAAAATTGAAGTAAATTGCTCTAAGCATAGAACATACCAAAATTTAGCACGCCTCCATCTAGGCTCTATCCTAGATGAAGCCAAGGGGGGTAAACCCTAAATGAAATCTAAGGCTTGGTTAGTGATTCTAATCAAGTTCTAGGAGATGAAAGATTATTTTATCAAGAGACACATCAACCATCAAATTAAAACATGCAAGTACTTTAACAAGCAAATGACCATTAGCATGTAAAGAAAAATAGACAATTAATGATACTCATCAAGATAAATCCCTTGCACGAATTGAAATAAATAGACCAATGGCCAGTAAATAAACTTGCAAGAAGATAAACACTCAAGGAAAGAAGTTGGTTACTTATAAAGTAAAAGCAAGTAAGAGATAATTACACTTGGAAAGTAAAGATTATTTATATGAGATAACTTGAAGGACCGTTGCACTAATGAGAGATATTCTAAGATGATCAAATAAATTCCAAGTATTTCATGATAAGCGAAGTGAACTTCAAATATAAATATATCCAAGCAGAAGAAAAATAGTTGCAAAATTAAAAGCACAATAATTGCAAATAAAATGAAATGCTACATGAAATTCTAAATGATAGTTGCAAATAGAACTCGATCTTAAGATAGCATAGGCATGAAGTGCATTTTCAAGGAAATTAAATGTTTATGTGTGTGTGTGTGTGTGTGCATGTGTTTTTCTTTTCTTTTGCGAAAAATGAAGGTAGGTCCACTTGAAGGGACCACAACGCAGGGTGAAACTAATCCGGGACTAACCCGAAGGACATCGAGGAGAATTAAAACCGTGACCTCCCAATGGCAAGGTGCTTTAGCAACGAGACCTCAACCAATTGAGCTAACCCCAGGAAAGTAAATGTGATGTAGAGATGCTCTTGGTTAATTTTATTAGACCTACTCTAGCTTGTTATAAGGTGAAAAAATCCTCTCCCAACTTTTTCCCTTGTAAGGATAGGGATAGTAGCAAGGGGTCTCAAGTGGAGAAGCTTAGCTTCATGACGAAAGATCCACCTAGTCCCTCAAGTCTACCCACGTGCCACCGTTCCAACGCAAGACTCAGCCATATAGCCTAACTGCATGGTCATGTGTTTACCTATCTCCAAATTGGGGAAAAGAATGTCAAGTAAGGGGTTCTAGTCTCTATACAACCAACTTATGTTGGAGGTTAATTTTAGTGAGGAATATGCTAAATTGCAATTGTAAGTGATGTTCAAGGTAAAGTGACAAATTGGAAAAGCAAATGAAATAAGTTGATGAGAACTATGTAAGCAAAACTAAATGCAAATAGAAAGTTAGATTGTTGAAAAACTAGATTGTTGCCAATCAATGAAATTGAAACCAAAAAGGTAGATGAAACTTGCAATTTGTTCAAAATGTAAAATTTGCTCAAAGTAAACTTTCCAAGTGAGACAAATTGCAAAATGAGTTAAATCAAATGAACATGAAACTACAAAACATGAAACTTGAAATTAGTAAATGTTACAATGTAAATGAAAAAACAGTAGCGTGTAATGACAATGAAATAGAATTTGAAACTAGATTGTTGTTATGAGAAAAATGAGATTAAACTAACATATTAGCATGGAAATGAAGTGACCTTAGTTGAGAGAAACGAACATGCAAAGTGATCTAATAAAGATAACTAAGTGAAATGACATGGAAAACTTAGCATGAAATCAAATGAGCATATGAAATAAATAAGTTTGCATGAAATGAAAGTGTGAACAATTAGCAAATTAGTTCTAACTTTAAGATATTAATAGAGATAAAATCGAGTACCATGCAAATAGGAACCTTTCTATCAAAAGAGAAAAGGAGTGGGATGCCAAGGGGATGAACCCCAAGCTCCCAAAGATTTTTTTTTATTATTATTTTAGTGTGAAAAACCCTCTTATAGAGATGAGGGATTTGGGAAAATCTTAAAATATGCACTTGGAAATCACAACTACTCTATCCCAAAGTTACAATGAGATATCTAAAATCTACTTGAGAGATGCTACAAAATAAATATGCCTAAAAGCCTTG
>APFE031513410.1:207288-310965 GCA_000404065.3 Pinus taeda
TATTTTTAAAAAATCGCTCCCGGATTCGCTCCCAAATCGGGAGCTTCTGAAAATGGTCGCTCCCGCTCCCGCTTCCGCTCCCGCTCCCCGCTTCCGCTCTCGCTCCCAAGTAACATTGCAAGAGTGTTACAATTTCTCAAGTGTAAGGCTTTAGAAGAAGAGATGAAGTAGGAGGAAGAGGGTATGGGTCTATGTCTTGAAATTTTCTAATGTGAGAAAGACTCCCAAATTGTATGGTTTGTCTCTCTCCTTCCTCAACTCGAAATGTCTTCAAAACACCTATGTGACTACAAGAAAATAAATTAGTCTGAAAGAGAAGCAAGCTGAAAATATACAAGAGGAATCAAATTCATGAGATGGAAAGAAATTGTGGATTAGGTACTAATTGAAATCAACTTATACTATAATAAATCCCTCACTAAACCAACTCATATGAGCTGATTTAATGAGTGGAAAGTTGGTAATTAAACACAACACTTAGCCTTCAAATGCTAGATAAAAACAATATTTGCACAAATGGAGAAGAGAAGTATTTTGATTTTAGAGATGGAAGAGAACCAAAAGGCTTATGAAACCCCTTTAACAATGTTAAATGATGTCCTTTGGAGAATCGTTGCTTCAATAGCTTGTGAGCTCCTTGAGATCTATGGAGTTGGATGTTCCAACTGAAGACTTCTCCAAACGCTAAAGGGACTTGGTAACCTGCCTTTGAACCACAAGAAACACTTGCAAAACCATTTGTTAGTGCAATAGGGGTGTTGGCATATAGAGGCCAAGTTGAGTTTGTTATTCTATTGAGAACACCAAACTACAACAAGTGCTCAAGGCACACCAAGCCCAAAGGAGAGTGTAAATACTTAAAAATTTCTCCTCTCTAGACAATACTGCCGTTAGGCAATGCACAAAATCAACTAGCTTTAACGTGACAAATTCAATGGAAAATAATCATAGCATGAAGAACATCAAATGGAAGATATTACCTCATCCACAAGCAATAACATCAAAACATCAAGAAATTCTCCCTAAAGACTTTAATTACTTCAATAGCAATTCCAACAGAGTTATATCAAGCATAGTGCTTTCAACTATTGGGAAATGAGAGCTCTCATGGTGGATTTATAAAAAAATGGGAGAAAATCCCAATGAGAATGCTAAGTGACAAGTGGAGAGGAGAAGATCCCAATGATAGCAAGTCGAATTCCAAGTTTGAGATAGTTTTTGGTAGTATCGGAACTACTATAGCCTTGAAAATTGGTGGAGAGGCTAATGCACATGAGTTCTAAAGAACGTAGAAACCGTTTGGTGAAATTCCACCGGGATTGTATTGTATTAAAATAATTAATATTTTTAATGGAGTTCCTAAGTGTAAACTTAGGGAAATTAAAATATTAATGGGTATATTAATATTAGTGTATACTGCAGAAGTAATTTGCTTCAGTATTCAGAAGAATAATTTGATGAATGTAATTTAAAAATCAAGTAGGTGAAGTAGATTCAGATTTGCTGCAGTAGGGGTTCCTTCAGTAGTTGGAATTTTCACATGGTATCAGAGCATTGCTTTTGAAGTAGGAAGAGCAGATCCAGTGCTGAGCAATGAGGCTAAAAGCTGCGCTTGGCAACAATGTGAATCCCCTTGAAGGGATTGCGCAGTCCTTGCTGGGAAGTAGATCCGAGGAAATCTCTCTTTGAGTGAGACGACAAAGAGGTACGATTTCCATTTCATAAGTTTGTAGAGGTAGAGGGAGTGATGCAGAGCCTCAACGCAGTGCTTGAAGGGTGCAGTTTTTGCCGGGGCAGAAATCCGCTGGAAAAGAACAAAGACATGTAGAAGGGGAATTTTCTCCTCAGAGAACTTTTCGCCAGAAAGTTCGAATTCCTCACATGCTGAGTAGCCGAGCAGTGCTAAGCAGTGGCTAGAGGAGTCAGTTCGACAGTTGGGTGAGATGGCATCACATGGGGTCAGAGGTCAGGACAGGTTAGAAGGAGCTTCCAACTATGTCATATGGAAGACCAGAATCATAGCCGTTCTGGAGGAACATGATCTCGAGACCGATGTCAATAGTGTTGTAGCTATTCCTGCTAACAACGATCAAAAGAAGAAATACAAGGCCGAGCAGGGGAAGGCAAAGAGTCTCATTCTCGATGGAGTTTGAGATCATGTGGTCTCACAGTTGCAGGGAAAAGATACAGCCTGAGAGATGTGGGACCCTTGTCTTCTCTGTATGAAGGCTCTTCCGAACAACGGAAGATGTATTTGGTGTAGAAGTTGCAACAGACTTTGATGAAGAAAGGAGAAGGGGCAAACCTCTATCTTTATCATCTTCAAGAAACTAGAGACCAACTTGCTGCAGTGGGGTCCACTCCTCAATGTTGGCTTATATGGGCTTGACCCAGGTTCGGAAGAATTATTTAGGTAAGCAAATCCCACAGCTACTGGCCCTTTCGGCAACAGCCTGCGAAGCACGGACTGAGGTCTCACCCGAGGTAGCAGGGGAGGGTGTTGGAACTAGGTTTTCGCACCCTTGGAGTGTTTGGATATGGTTTGGAGGGTTCATGCTCTGTTCTATAGCTTTCCGCTGCACTATATTCGCGCGGATCCGGAATACCCCACGCAGTCTACAGATCTAATCTAGTGGATGAAGTATTTAAATGCAGATCTAATTTTAATGTGGTCTTTAAGCAAACATTTATTACTTTCATTCAGTTCGCGTATTAAGATTAAACTCGATTCACAAGCATTCAATAAGCATATGCACGCAGATCAAGATAATTTCGTTAACCATAAAAAAACAGAGTAGCGATAATTCAAATTTAACACAGAATTCAGAAGAAACTTATCTTTATTTCCACTTATCACCCTTACATCCAGATCTGCCCTGCGCACTCAGCTGCAGGGGTTCGCGCACACAGCTGCGGATTATTCAAGGACTTTGCGCACACAGCTACAGAGCGTCTATCCTCTACCCAAACCCCCGACTCGGACTTACAGAGGCTCTCAAAACGCTCTTCTCAGACACCCATTACATATCAGATCTCAAAATCATACCAAAACTTAGCTACTCTACCCATAGAGCCTTGCTCTATTTATACCTTTCCATGGACCGCGATCTATATGCGGGCCGATTCAACTTACATTTCTTTACATTATTTTTGAGTGGACTACCCTTTTGACTTTGACTTTTTACAAATTGCGCTCCACGCATCTCGTGGTCTTTACCCTGATCTCACCCAAAATTGTGGGCTTCGGGCCCCATACCCATTGCGCGGGGCTTCCGCTACCCAACAGTCCCGCAACACAATCATCGTGACTCGTCCCGAGTCACTCAGCTAGTGCGTCCAACTTTGTGCAGAGATCGGTCAACAACTTTTGTGCGTCGCTTATGCTAGCAGCAAACTCTTCCGTCATGCGCTGCATCCGTTCCACATGTGCACTGACACCTCAGTCCTTGTCTCGACTGTCTCCATAGTGGCATACTCAGCCTGCATGTGGGCTACCTTGTGCTCTATGGTGGATGAAACCGCAAATGCCTTGTCTAGCCATAGCTGGAGACGGGCTTTAACCACTGCTTCCTTTTGTCTAACGACATCGACTCGGATTTTCATGTCTTGCACCTCCCGCATCTTAGCCAAGCGATGCATGATAGCAACGGTCTGCACGGTCCCTCTGAGCTGATCGTAAGCTTGCTGGAGCTCCCAGGCCTTGGATTCCAATCGACGAAGTGTTGGATCCTCCTGAAGGGCGGTGAGCATGACAATCCACTGAGTTAGCAGCTCGGTACATTCCGCCATTGAACATGTGAGTATCGCGCGCCCCATAGTAATAATGTTCCTGCATTGCTCTAGGATCTCTGATGGCGTCGATGGTGGAACTTGTAGTCTTAAGTCCGTGATCTGCGTGCTGAGCTCTAGCTGGATCCGCGCGACCTCCTCTTTTGTCTTTCGGAACCCAGTAGCCAGTGTACGGATCTGTGTCTCAATGGGCAAGTCCCCCGCAATTTCTAACTCCTGGGCACTCGAATAGGCTTCCGCCACTACCTTCTCCATCTGCTACTTTTGTGTGACTGCTTCGTTGCATTGGAGCTGCAATTGTTTGATATTAATTTTCTGCTCTTGGAGTACTTGGTCGGCGCAGTTGGCCCTGGCGCAGAGTTCGATTGTGGCACTGTCGTGTAGTTGTTGCAAACTTTCACGTGGTAAAGTAGCCACATTCAGTACCAGTCCTGTAAGTCGTTCTAGCATAGCTCGGTTCTCCGTTTGGGTGGTGATCAACGCTCTTGTTGGAATTAGGATAGAATGAGCCATTTGGGCTATTAACGACGGTTTCGCAGTTGTCATACTGGAAACCTTTGGAGCAGCGCTGGTGCCTACCCGCGCAATTCTTGATCCTAGTTCATGTAGCTGTGTGTGGAGTTTCCCCAATACAATTTGTTGCTCCGACATGGCCTCATCGACTGCCTCCCGAGTGGCGTCGCAAATGGTATTCTCGATGTCAGTTAGGTGTCCTTCGGTTAATGTGGTCACTCCGCTGGCTGCTTTAGACGCCTTTGCCTTCTTCCGTGTCTTCGGCCGCTTTGATGCCGCTGACCGCTTCAGAGGTGAATCCGTGCCTGTTGCTGGTGGTTCGTCCGCGACCATCTTAGGGTTTTCCTTCTAATTGTCCTTGTCTGTTGCTGACGCCGCCCCTCCTGGTGGTGTCTTTCTTGCTGCCGCCCGAGCCGCCTCTTGTGCTGCCTTAACTTCCACGACGAACTGTTCATTGCGCTTTTGTTGTGCAACCCGCTTAGCTTCCTCCTTTTGTTGCTTGATAGCAGCCTCGTTGCACTCTACTACCACCAGTCCGCTCCACACTAGTGGCCAAGTATCCACAATCCAGTCGATAACATCATCAATAGCAATAAATCGGAGTGAGGTCCATGCCTGGGCCGGGTCCTTATGCACCCTGATGTAGAGACGATGTATGTCTGCCTTAAATTCGACAATATGCTTCATTCTTTCATAGATCCCGTTGGACAGGCAGGGTAAGGCATTAATCTACTGACGCACATTCGTGTCCATCAGTGCCCAAAAGATTTTGATATTTCGAATTCGTCTCACGTCCCTTGTTGCCCAAAGGGAAGCATATCGAGCGGCTTCCGGCCATTCCGAGTCCAAGACTGGAAACTTGCTTTCTTCGGGTAAGTCAGTGGTGACCAGCATGATGGAGAGGAGCAACCACGCATAATGGAAAGTCTTGCCTTCCTCTTGCACTTCGTGGCAATTCGTAAAAACTCTTTACAAAGGAACTGCAACCAATTGTATCGTACGCTGGCTGTGCATTCCTTAGCAAGTGCGATAACTACGACGGGAACCTCAGTGCCACGACATTTCCTCATTACTTTTCCTGCCAGCAACTGAGTGACAACGCAGACTACATTGTCTGAGATACTGTCAATGACGTACCCTCGCTGTCTCTTAGCGAGCTGATACTTCTTTTTCAGTCGCTCTACCATCACGACATCGTTACTTCTATTAGTGATTTCTCGAGGGTCTCGTCCGTCGTAGGGAAGGTGCGAGACCCGATGAATAAGTTCAGCTGTGATACTGACAGGTTTGCTGAAATAATATTTCTTCATGAACTAAACAGAGCAACTTCTTTATGACCGACATGGTGATAGGAGGTCGGAGAAAGTGAGGAATCGACAAGAGACAGAGCAACTCGGCTTTGTCCACCTTCTGCAGCCACTCCTTTGACTGTAGCGTTGTCACTGTTCCTTCTACATTCCTCTCCATTAGTGCGTCCATCACCAAGCGGGGAAATTTTACTATATCTTCAAGGTCCCAATCTTTGAACTTCATTGTCGCAACACGGCCAACCACCGAGTTTTCCACTGGGACGACTTTTGGTAGAGACGGGGTAATGATTACAGGTTTGACTTCATCTAGGTTTGCAGGTACCTTTGCCTTCCCCTTGCTTGGTGGCACATACTTGGGTCGTCGCACTGGTTGTATGGGATCTTCGTCAGGGTTTACTTCTTCAATATATGTGGGAGACTCTTCTGCTTCTTCGTCAATGTCAATTGTAACAGTTTTACCCTTTTCCTCCATTGTGAATTTGCCAAAGTGTAGGTGTCGCGGCGACCTCCTTACTGATTCTGGAACATGAGGGTCCTTCCTAGTTCTCGGTGTTCGTGGTGATTTAGGGAGCTCGACTGCTTATGGCAAATCTTGTTGCGGGTTATCGGGTGGTAGGGTTGTGTGCTTTGAGGATTGCTTCCTGGTAGTGCTTCAGCAATGCCTTAAACCACAAACTTTCTTCGAATTGCTTGTCACTCATCTTGCAGTTGCTCCTAACCCACGACGACTTTCTTGCAGGAGGGTAAGACGTGGTGGCATGATCTTTATTATGATTATATATGATTCGGAATTTAAGATTGGCTGCTTGCCCTTTCGACAACTCATCAATGCGATTTTGGCAGTTATTCTTTTGCCTTAATTGCCCGCCGCCTGCTCCATGGTGCTTTAAATGGGTTATCATGTCATGAACAATACCTGCAACGGTCGCTTTCCAGGATCGCAAATGCATTTTTTGTATGTATGATGAGGTCATCTCGCGCAGCTTCGTAGTAGCCTGGTTTATAGTCTCGTGCCGTCTTTCAACTGCAGCGAACCCCCATGTGGGTCTTCCGTTTCCCAACTAGCCTGGGCTGCGAGCACCTTCTGCGTTCCCTTGATTTTGCTAACGGGTTGCGATATGTGCAGTCTTGTCCTTTCGGGTGCCTGCGCAACCATGCTAGCTGGGTCGTTGCTTGTAGCAGGGTAGGAGAACCAGCCATGCTCGTTTCCCTCGTTTGCTTCTTTGCGTGATTCATGTAGGCGGCTTCTAACTACAATTTGTTAATAGCTTTATCCAGCTTCGCACTCTGTGCACAGAGTTTGGCCCCTGTTTCTTCTAACTTACTTAGCTGCACCTTACCATGCCAAATGGCTGCCCGAAGTTGCTGAATTCTATTGTGGATATTGTCACTGATAGGGTGAGCTGTATCTGAGAGACTTCCTTGTCCGGCCATGCGAGCCTTCGTTCCGTGCAGATCTGGTTGGGTTGATGGTCACCTAATATGCGTTCAGACCCTTTGTTGTTGATGACTGACTGTTCTATACTAGCGTGGCAGCTGCATACGTCTTCAAATGCGTACCTAGAATCGCTTCGTAGATCTTGGTTTCCATGGCCCCCCCGACACGCGCAACACGTTTTCCGACCCATCATGCTGTTCCTGTGCTGTGCTGGACGAGCGACCCTTCATCTGTTGCGGCGCTTTCTACTCGCTGTTGTCTCTCCTTGGTGGTTACGCGTCACAGTGACCGAATCATATTGCAGCTAAGTGTCGTAACTTCCTGCAACTGGTTCCGCCATCGTTCAATCCCCTCCTCGGAATCCATTGTGCAGGTGCTATAGTGTTCCCACGAGGTTCTTCCACCATCCGCGGGATGCACCTGATCTTGGTCCTGCACTGTTATCTGATAGATGCAATCTAGCACGTCGTCACTGCCCTCATCACGCACGGGTTCGGTGTAGCGTTCTCCTTCTGCTGGGTCCAACGGAACTACTACTCATAGTGACTTCTTTTCAAACGTCATTTTCCACCTCTTTAAGTTAATGATTCCCTTCATGTTCGTTGCCCAATCAAATCCGAGCAATGCAGGGTAAGGATTACTGTCATCAACAATCTCTATAACTTCAAATCAGTCGGTGTATTTACACCATCGATATCCACAACCACTCCTTGCAGTCGACCCATTAGTAAGAACTTTTGTTGGTTGGCCATTCGTAACTGAGTCGAGGACCAATGCAATGCAGGATTGCCCATGCGCTCCCATGTTTGTTTAGGTAATACGTTTGCATCCGAGCCTAAGTCCAAAATGACCTGATCCATTCCATATTCACCGATTTGGACTGTCAGTCTCATTTCCCGTCCGGTGCGTAGAGAATGTCTTCCTATTTTTCGGACTACATGTTGTTCGCTGGATCCGGTGCACCTGGTGATCAGCTCTTACAATCCTTGAACGGCCTTACTATCACGCAATAGTTTCATGTAGGTTTTGAGAAAGGTCGTAATTGTAGAGGGGTCCAATCCTGTCTCTGTTTGAGCCGTCTTACCCGGGGTAGAAGCTTCCGCGAAGCTCCATTGAGCTTCCTTTGACATCGTCCTCCCCTGTTCCGGCTTAGAGTTTGGTTCCTTTGTAGGGGTGTCACACCTTTTTCCGCCTCTAGCACATTCTTCTTGTGGATTATCTCCTACAATTGCGCCGCTTCTTAGTACCATATTTATACTGGGATCCTCTTTGCGAGGTTCTGCTTGCATCATATGGATATTCTGGGTTGGTGGAGATTGGAGTACTCCCTTTTCGCCCATTTGGGCAATTAGGGTTGGACAGTCTACCACTTCATGATCAAACTGCTCCCAGTAGGGGCGCGAAGTCCTGGTTGAGTTAGTGCAGTCGCGAGCGTAGTGTCTCGGCCCTCCACAATTATAACACATTAGCTGTCCGTGTTCTCGCCCGGGTCCCATTCCTCTTCCTTAGCTGCGTCCTTGAAATCCTCCCCGCATTTCAGTCTGCATTCGGTTAGCTGGGGTTCTTTCCATCATTAAGTTCGTAACTTCGACACGTTCGCTCATCGTGTCCCACCGATTGGCAAAAGTTGCAATACAGTTGCTGCGGGGTCTAGGTATACTTTTGCAATAGGGGGCAGTGATCTGTTCCATGTTTCCTGCCCACCTAGCAAATCGCGCACCAGAGCGCAGGCATGGCACTTGGTCCTGCTTGTACCTTCACTTTTAATGGCATCGGGCCTCCCCCCGCCAGATAGTTTGTGAAGACAGGGCAATGGTCCTTATCGTGCGCTCGAGTCTTACATTTAATACATCCTACCTCCGCACATACCTCTGGTTGGGACACTCTCTTTTGCTTCAAGCTTTGCATTTCTAGACTCAAGTTTCGAAGTTGCGCATGGATTTGTTGAACTCCCAACCCTGGATCTGGTATTGGGGTCTTGTGTAACCTCATTGCTGTCTCCAGTGCCTCGGCTTGGGTTGAGATCTTTTGTTGTGTCAGAGCCATCCTTAGATGTGGTGTCAATGATGCCACAAACCATGCACAATGCTGCGCATCTATCAAGGTCATGTTGGTTTCGCGAATGGTGCTCTTTAACCTTTGGTCCAGGTCCCATGGAGTTTCGCCAGACAACATGGCGATCTCCTTGAACCCAATAACTGACTGGGTTTCTGATTTTGGTCGACCAAACTCTTTATTTATCACAACCTGGGTTGCCATTATTCCCTCATTCAGATGATCAGTCAAGTATTTTATGTGCCATGTCAGCGCGTGGTCATGTAACGCACTAACCAAGGTGGCCTTCTTGATGTTCTCATCTGTTATGCCTTGAGCGTCCCATACAGATCGTATCACAAACCAAAATCGTCCAGGGTCTTCATTCCCGACACCCTTAAACACTGGCAGTTTGATCGCACTTGCCATCCCAACTTTTGGTGGTGGCGGGGTTGATGGTGGGGTCAGTGTTGGTGTGGATGGGTTCGACATAGGTGATGCGGGTGGTGGTGTGGAAGGAGGTGGTATCAGCGAGAAGTGCTCCATGATCCACCGGACCACACTCCCTGGTGAGAGCCTCGCAAGCTCCTCTTTGCTTTCCCGGGAAATGGTAGCCAAAGGACTATTCTCTACCCCTCTCGGTCGATGATAACCTCTTCCGCTTTGCGTTACCCCAGGCATCAATACATGCGCATAATTTGTTTTTCACACAATAGCATTTTAATGTAGGTATTTAATGATTTGATATATCTACCTCGAGGTCCTTGAAGAAACTGCCTTTCTGCTTCGCTATAGCTCACAGTAGTATCTATCGTGAACTCAGTGATAAACCCTTCTATCACCTGATCCAGCCAATGATCTACTGCGTGCCCGATTTTATCCTCGGTGGCTTCTAGCTTGCGCACCAGTTTTGGAGTCCGCACAGTAGGTTGATTCAATCTGCACCTTCCCACTTTGTCAGCTAGCCTTGCGATCCACTCATACAGCTCTATCGGGAATGACACAAAGAAATCTTGTGAATATCTGTGAATATATACCGATCTAGCCAATCTTCCTCTGATACTCGCGGGTTTCTGTTTTCCTGAACTGCGAACTCGTGGAGTTTCAGATCCCACCACTCTTCAATCTCCTTCTTTGTAGGGTTCCAGTTCCACATCAGACACCCATTAGGCAGATTTCGGTCTCGGCAACGAAACCATTTGTTGGCTTATATGGGCCTGACCTAGGTTCGGAAGAATTATTTAGCTAAGCAAATCCCACAGCTACCGGCCCTTTCGGCAACAACCCATGAAGCGCGGACTTAGGTCTCACCCAATGTAGTAGGGGAGGCTGCTGGAACCAGGTTTCTGCACCCTTGGGATGTCTGGATGTGGTTTGGAGGGTTCACACTCTGTTCTATAGCTTCGCGCTGCGCTATATTCACACGGATCTTGAATACCCCACACAGTCTACAAATCTAATCTAGTGGATGAAGTATTTCAATGCAAATGTAATTTTAATGCGGTCTTTAAGCAAACATTTATTACTTTCATTTAGTTCGCGTATTAAGATTAAACCTGATTCACAAACATTCAATAAGCATATGCGCGCAGATCAAGATAATTTCGTTAACCATAAAAAAATAGAGTAGCGATAATTCAGATTTAACACAGAATCTAGAAGAAACTTATCTTTATTTCCACTTATCACCCTTACATCTAGATCTGCCCTGTGCACTCCGCTGCAGGGGTTTGTGCACACAGCTACGGATTCTTCCAGGCCTCTACGCACATAGCTGCAACGCCTCTATCGTCTACCCAAACCCTTTACTCGGACTTAGAGACGCTCTCAGAATGCTCTTCTCAGACACCCATTACATATCAGATCTCAAAATCATACCAAAACTTAGCTACTCTACCCATAGAGTCTCGCTCTATTTATACCTTTCCATGGACCGCGAGCCATAGGCGGGCCGACTCAACTTGCATTTCTTTACATTATTTTTTGGCGGACTACCCTTTTGACTTTGACTTATTACAAATCGCGCTCTGCGCATCTCACTGAGTCTTTACCATGCCCTCAAAATTGTGGGCTTCGTGCCCCATACCCATTGCGCGGGGCTTCCACTATCCAACCCTCAACCAATTGCAACGACGAGGATAGCCTTGAATGGAGTCTCGGATGAGTGGCAATTTTTCGTCCAAAGCATATTGGGTAGTGAAAAACTACCTTCATGGGAGGAGATGTGGGCGACTCTTCAACAAGAGGAGTTAAGGAGGGACCTAGTGAAGGTCAACCTCAGTGGGAGTGGCACAAAGCCAAAGGAGGAGGAGGAGAACACAACTCTAGCATCAAAAGGACAACAAAAGGCACAACAAAAGGACTTTCGAAGGTAAAATGTTTCAGTTGTGGCGATATGGGTCAGTATGCATCCCAGTGTCCTTTGAAGAAAAAGGATAACGATGAGAAACATGATCTTAAGGTTGGTTCAACAAAGATTGACGAGGATGAGTTTGCCATGAGTGCCCATACATCTCCAGGTGGTAGATGGGGCGATATTGAGCTGTAGTTGGGAGGACTACATGTGGGCGGGATCTTTGAGGAGTCCTCCTATTGGATCAATTCCTTGCTACAAAAGCCCAAGATTCAGCAGTAGTGAGATGGACTTAGTGTCAGATGATGCAGTGGAGTGTTTGGAGGATAGATGCAGTGGCTTGGGACTAGAGACTGATCATCGTAGAGCAAGGTTGGCAGAAGTGCAGTTGCCACAATGCAGGAGTCAGCGGCAACACAAAAGATTCAGAGTTTCAGTAGCAATCAATTTCCAACGTTCATTGTATTATGCTGAACATAGTTAACTTCAACTAATTTTGGATGTTTTTCAGTTGCTTCTCTCAGCAACTGAGTTGCAGTATGGATGCAATGTTAGCAGTGGAAGTGCTAGCAGCATAGCAAATGCAACATTTGAGAGGGACATGTAGTACATATGTAACAGTGGCAGTGGCAATGTCATGGGCAACATTATAGTAGCAACAATAACACAGTGTTGGTGGCAACAACAATGCAGAAAGGTGGTGCTTCAGAAACAGAGCAACATGTAGGTAGACATTGTTGCCAGAGCACTTTCCTCACTAAGAGGGAGTGTTAGTTTTTGGTAGCATCGGAAGTTCTCTAGCCTTGAAAATTGGTGGAGAGGCTAAGGCACATGAGTTCTGAAGAACCTAGAAACCATTTTGTGAAATTCCACTTGGATTGTATTTTATTAAAATAATTAATATTTTTAATGGATTTGCTAAGTCTAAACTTAGGGAAATTAAAATATTAATGGGCATCAATCAAAATATGGGTGAGAATGATCTAGAAGGCAAATCAAGTCATGTTTTAATCTTAGCTGTTGATTAGAGATTTAATCTCGGCCGTTGAAGACTCAACAGGAAAAGTATTAAATGGAGGCTTGGGGTTCATTTGGAAACACAAAGAGAGAGAGAGAGAGAGAGAGAGAGAGAGAGAATTGATCTTGAGTTTGATTTCTGGCGCTAGGAAGCTAAGAATCTCGAACTAAGTGATCATTCAGTATTAGAGGGGCAGTGAGAATTCGTAAGGACTTTCTGAAGAATAATGACAAAGGCGGAGAGAGTTTGCAGAGAGGCAGCACAGTAGCCGGGAGTGCTGATGCTGGGCTAGTCTGGGCCCTTGCAGTCTTGACATAGAGCCAGAAGGGCCAGCTCAGAGCCAGTCTGGGCCCATGCAGTCCTGACGCAAAGCTAAAAGGGCCAGCCCAGAGCAGAAAAGCTGCCTGTCACGTAGAATCCATAACTGTCGGAACAACCTGAATTGCCAGAACTTTCAGAAGAACTAGGAGAGCTAACGCAGAGGGTAGAGAAACTGATGCAGGGTTGACACAGAGCCTGAAAGGCTGACGTAGGGCCTACGTAGGGCCAACGCAAAAATAGCCGGGGTTAGCTAGTCTTGTGTTAGATCAGCCATAATTTTGCCCGGTGAAGTGAGGTAAAAGTCATACAGTTTTTTGCCAGTATTTTCTTTCTAAAGGATTGCTAGCTTAGCATCCTAAATTTGTAGTCAGATATTTCTCCTGCATAATAATAAACCCTCAGAACTGCTGCACCCGTTTTGCTGCATTGGGCGTTTCCGGGGATTATTGTGTCCAAAAATAAGTGTGTACTATGTATCTTGTTCTTTGCTCTGTTTTCTATTTCACGAGATAAAATATTTAATTATTGTAGGTTGCAGAAGTAATTTGCTTCATTATTCAGAAGAATAACTTGATGAATGTAATTTAAAAATCAAGTAGGTGAAGTAGATTCAAATTTGCTGCAGTAGGGGTTCCTTCAGTAGTTGGAATTTTCACATGAGAGACTCCAGCCAAGTGTAAGTCGAATTTCCATATGTGGTTTTCCTTGAGGTTGGGCAGCATATTTTGCATGTGCAAAATCGGATTCCTCGTGCTGCGCCATGTGTGGAGTATAATGGGTGAGAGGGGGTATAATCCCCACAAAATTCTCAACAATAAGATGCCAAAAATCTGTGGTGTGAACACCTCTGCAATTACACCTACAAACTACTGTGCATAGGCTGCGAAATCTCTGCTTGTGGCTGTCTCTATCTTTGCGTGTGGGCATGAGGTAGGTGCTGTATACAAGTGTAGAGGGAGGAGTATGGTGTAGTGGAGACATACTCCATAAATTTCTCTCAATCAAATCTTTAACTCCTTCATCCATGCATTTATCTTCCTTGAGGATTTGAGCTGCCAAATAGATAATTCAAACCTACAGCTGGTCCACAGACTCGACTTGGTGGGGTGAAATAACTCTTATGATGGGGTTGGTTGCCAAATAACCCATTTAACTATCCTTTTACTTGCCTTTTGAATTGAGTGATTTTTCATGTCATTTCCTACCTCATTTGGCATGTGGGTATATTTATCTTTCTCTGCTTATCTATGTTTTGGCAATTTATTTGAAATTTTGCCACGAGACTTAGGAAAAGTGGGTTTTGAGGGTCTATAAGTGATTTTTCACCCTTCAAATTATGTCCTAGAAGAATGTTGAGGCGGAGAGATCTAATTTTGATTACTCATACACCTTCGACATTTTCTGGCATAACATCATTAAAATTTACGTGAAAAGTAATTAAAAATTCCCGTTCTGCAAGAAAGTTTAATTATTAAAATTTCATACTTAGACTTAGTGAAATTCTGCGAAATTTCAGAGATGACCTAGCATGGTAATATACATCGACCATAGATGCTAAGATGGACTAGGGGCTCAATCTTCAAGCTGTCAGCCCGGCTTTGGGGTATGCAGTGAGTGAAAAAGCCTAGAAAATTATGTAGAAAAAATTGGTACCACTGTAGCCTTCACAGTTTCTAGTTTTTGCTCATATTTTAATACTCACAACCTCCTCTTAACATATGTCTGATATAAAATTTAAAGACGCATTTAACTTGAAACATAAGGCTACCTCTACCATTCACTTTTGATTTTCACACAGCTGATATAGGAAATAAAAGAGTAAGCGCAACCACATGAAATTACACAATGACAACTGTTTTTGGTCAACTTGACCCTGGAAAAGCACCACAGTGGGGAAAATCAGTTCTTCTAGGAGGATTTATTTTCCTTCTTAAAAATATTTTTACAAGAAAATTACGACCAGAGATTAACTTATCTCTTCCATTTTGAAGAAGGATCACTGAAATCCAACTCTCAAACTGAGTTCTGAACTGTCTTCAACAAATATGCAGCTCTCATTTGCTGAAATTACAGTCCTCTTAAATGCTCCTTCTTAGGAATTCAAGCCACACTGACAGTCACAGGTTCCTTGAAACTCGGGTTCATCACAACAAATATGCATAGGTGTTTTTATTAGCTGTTTACCTTCCTGGAATGTGAGCTAAGACACTCCAAAAACCACTCTAAATATCACTGATATACCACTCAAAGCAGGCCTGAGATTCTTGCTGGTCCTGGCTCGAGAATCTCACTCTCTGACAGAAATACGCTGGCAGAGAAATATGCAGCTAAAACACTTGCCCACGGTGAGGAGTAACTGAACTTGACTCCAAAGAAGCCCTCGACCTGTGTGCTACCACTGGCTGTGACAGTCTCCCAAGATTTTATGCTCCCTACTTATCTTTAACTTGGCCTTCTGGGGATTTGATTTACTGTGGTCTTGGTCCTAGTTCTTGCTGTAGAATTTCTTCACAAAAAATCTCTTCCTCGTATCTCCTTTCCTCCTCTCAATTCTCTCATAAGAATCATTGAAGAAGCTCTACCTTGCTGCCTCCAAATGCAAACACAAGCTCCACAACTTGGCTGCGTACTGTGCTAATTTTTGAGCTCTCCTTGGAACACAACCTCCTCCTTTAGCTCTCTTGAGCTCCTCTCAAGCTGGCTCCTATGCTCTCCTCTTTCCTTTGAGAAGAATAATGAGAGTAAAGTTTACCTTTTCCCTTTTGTCTTTCATAAGTGAAGGAAACCTATCCGTAAAGATCAAGGGCTAAGATTAAATCTCAGCCCATGAGATCTATGGTAGAGATCAAACCCCCACTTGAGCCCATTCTCATGATGACACCCTCACTTAAAACACTTACTATTACCTTTTAATGTTTTAGTACCATGGTCGTAAAGCGACTTTTAAAATATAAAAGTCACTTTAATAGCATAAAGTGAACTTAGTACGTTAGAAATAAAGTCACTTGACTTTAATAAATTAAAATACGAGGTACACAACTCATAAAAGGTACTTTTGCTCTTTGACATTAATAGACACATAATGTCACTTAGACAAAAGGATATTAATTCGTCTCCCTAGGCCAAAAGGAGAAATGCTTAGAAAACACTTCCCTGGTACCACTTTTCAACACTCCCTCTAGTCCATTTTTATCTTTGAAGTGGATATGCTCACCCCTTGTTACCATCCTGTCACCTGCTACTCTCGTCACATCTCTAGTGATCTGGTCGACCTCACTTATTCATGTGGTTCCTTCAAGGAACCATACACCTTCCCGACTTCCTCATCCCTGAAGAGTTGTCCTGCACAAGTCTGGGACCATTATCTCCATCCCTTGACCCTTGTGGTCCTAATGAAGATGCCCTTGTGGTTTGTGGTGATCCTGCACTTAGAGATCCAACACCCTGTAAACTTGTCACCCCAGAAGTTAGTAATACTCCTGACCTCTTTGAACCTATACTTGTGGACCTTGAAACCTGTAGAGTGGTCCCTTGCCCACGAGCCTATTGCTCTACATGATCACCCTCCTGTGACGTCCGCATGGTTTTGGAATGTGACCTCGTCATGGTTTTGGAAGGTTGAAACATGAGCTTGTAAATTCTCCCCTCATGGACACTAATCACTGTAGCGGATGCTATGCTAGATCACACAGGATACATCAATAGATGTCCATCCCGGAACACCACAACATATTCCTAATCCTCAATACATGAAACTGATATTAGGTTCGTCGTCAACCTCAATACATAAAGGATCTTCGTCACCCTCAAAGGTGGCAATGACTCCCTCTGAAAGGATACTGTTCCCACTCCTGTTGCTCTGACCTTGGTGTCATATCCAAGCACCACCTCCAAGTCTAGACCCTCTAGAAGACTCGTAGAGTGGTGCCTGACTTTGGTCATATGATTAGATACAACACTGTATATAAGCCAGACACATGGATATAGTGCAAGTGGCTAAGCTCACCACCAGCGCAAACTCTGTATCAAACCTCCAGGTGAACTCCTCCATCTCAGCTGATGCTACCACTTCCTTCCCTTCTTCTTCCCTTTCTTCTTGAGACACTTGGATGCATAATAACCCATCTTCCCACAAGCAAATCATTTCACTTTGCTCATGTCTTTCTTAGACTTCTCTTCCTCCTCCTTTTGCTTGGCCCCATTGGTGGATCCCTGTTTCTTCTTGTTTCCCTTAGTTGCAAGGGCGACTTTCTCCTCCTTACCTCCCCCACCACTTTGGCTGCCTCCGTTGGGACTCCCCTTGATCTCCTCCTGGATGAAATCATCTGATATCCTCCTCTAGTCTAGAAAATGCTCTCTAGCCACAATGCCATTTATGAATGCATCCCACTGGTTGGTGATACTATCTAGTGCAATGCTGACCATTTGGTACTCAAGGATAGCCTCTCCCCTGACAACCAACTCATCTCTCACCTATGAGATCTTAGTGAGGTATGAGGTCACATTGTCGGTGTTGGTCATCTTGGTGCTTCTCATCTTCTTCCTTAGCACCATCTTCTTGTTCTCATTGGAACTTTGGTGTAGTGTGACCAATGTTTTAAAACTCCGACTTTGAGTCCGACTCGGCTGAGGGTCGGCTCCGACTCCGACTCGGCTGATGGTCGACTCCGAATCTGCCGGCTCGATTTCAATGACTCGGTCGTTCTAAAAAATACATTAAATATTTAATTTTTTTTATAAAAAAACATAATTTTAATGATTTTCATTCATGTTTCCAAGCACACAACATTAGAATATAGATAGAAGACAACATATGATCAAATGAGGCTCATGAATATATCCATTATATCAAAATGGCACCCACTGCACTGTCGAATACGTACATGATGATGATATAGAGATCAAAACAAAAACACATAACCAAGGAGGCTAGAAATGGCCTCTACAACAAAAGTAAACTGTGACCAATACTATTGGCTACTGCTAGAGGAGCCAAGATCATTTGGCTCAACCTCTGGATCACAGTCAGTCCAGCAAGCCCATGGTTCGTCATCATCATCATCTCCAACTGCAACTGTAGAAGTGGTAGCACTCGTAGGCTATGCAACACCTGCAACCTGAGATAGACGAGATATGCGCTTCTGTCGTGGCTAAGCAGAGGAAGTGCCCGCAATTGGTGGACTTGGGGCTGGCCCTGAGGCTGGTACAAGTGGGTTAGGAATTGCATTCAACTGAACATTATGTTCGAGTGATGCCTCCACTTGTAAATCGAAATCAAGATCCTCATGAGAATCAAACTCTGCTGGATGACTCTCCACTACCCAATCTGATGTTGGATCAATGTCTTCCAACACAATGGTTGGTTGCGTCTGAGCCGAAGATTGTATTGGACATAGACTATATGATTTAACCGTTTTTGATCCAAACAGTTTCTCTTCTTTGTGCGAATCCTCTCAAAGACAGACCAATTGTGCTCACACCCAGTAGCACTGCAAGTTTGATTCAAAATATGAATTGCAAACTTCTGTAATTCAGGACAGTGGCTACCAAAAGCATCCCACCATTATGCTGCAAAAAACATAGGAGTGTAATGAGCTAGCTCAACAAAATTACAAATTATATCCAATTTTCAAATTATAAACGATTTAACAGAATAAGTATTAAGAATTTGAAAATTAAAATTTTTGTTTACCTAGCTCATCTACTTCCCTTGCAATCTTTGTTGAGTTCTTCCCAAAGGTACCTGGGGCATTGCTGAAGGTTGTGGCTTGTTGGTGTATCTCCAGTTGATGATACTCAAATGGGATCATGCGATCAATGCAATCAATCAATCCATCTCTAACCTGCCACTTCAAAGCTTTTGCCTCCTTAGCTTTATAATGATAGTGTGGGTTCAAAAAATACCTAGCTGCATGTATAGGGTGATGGAGTTGATTGTTCCATCTTTCATCAATGATTGTCCACATGGGCCCATACTTAGCCACTTTATCCTTGTATGCCCTCTTTATTTGCTCCTTTGCTTGATCCCTAGCCTCATAAATGAAGCCCATAGCCAATTTTTACCCATCCACCAACCACATCACCTTAACCAGTGGCTCAACATGTTTCACAATCTTTGTTGCCTTTCTCCAAAATATCTCTTCATTAACTTTCTTTTTCAATTCTTTGCCTTGTTTGTGAGACCACTGGCTTTGATTCCATTCTTCACTGGAAAAAATATTTTGCAAGTTTCTATGTTGTGAAAGCATAGATTGCAATGTCAAAAAATGAGTAGAAAATTTAGTGATGGCAGACCTAGTAATATCATTGCCCCTTGTGTGTTTCTTCATCAGGCTCAAAATCCATGAATGATTGTAGATAAATTTTGTTATGCTTTTGGAATGATCTACAGTGTTTTTGACCCAATCTAATTTGCCAATATCCTCAAACATGAGGTCTATGCAATGTGCAGGACATGGGGTCCAAAAGATGGTTTTGTGTTTTCCCTCTAACAATTTACTAGCAAGAACATAGTTAGAGGCATTATCTGTGATGACTTGAACAACATTAGCCACCCCCACCTCCTTAACAATCTCATCCAATAGCTGAAACAACAATTGCCATCTTTTACCTTATCAGATGCATCAACTGATTTTAGAAACATGGTTCCCTGTGGGTAGAAGATATGAAAGTTTATGATGGTGTGGTTGATTTGATCAGTCCATCCATCTAACATGATGGTACATCTTGTTCTTGCCCATGAGTTTTTGAAAATTTTCAAATACTCATTAATGGAGGCAATTTCGTTCTACAAACGATACCCCCTTATCTCCTGCATAGTAGGGCCTTCGAAGCCTTTTCTAGCAGCATCAAACATAGGCTCATAATATGGTGAACGAGAAGCATTGAAGGGGATATCAACATCTACCACCATCTACATATGTAATCACAAGCAGTCTCCCTCAATTCTTTCTTCCAATGGTCATCGAAAGTGGGTTGCAAAGTTCTTCTAGCTTGAGGACCATGTGCATCTGATGGAGAGGAGGGTGTGATAGTGAAATAACTTTTGAATCAGTGAGGAAAAAGTCTGCAAAAAATCGGGATTAAATCCTAAAATTGCGATTTTTTCAACAAAATGATTTAATCCTCTGATTTTTTACAGACTTTTTCAGAAACGAAAAAATCGTGATTTATTCGTTATACGCCTGATTTTATCAGGAGTCGACTGAAAAAGTCAGCCATCTCTGCTGAGTGTGAGATATGACAGTGGTGTTTAAGGGCTATCATATAGTGATTTGATAAGCAAAATTACTATGAGTTTCCACTACTGTTAGAGCTGTTATACAATGAATTTGACGAGGCAAATTTGCTATAAGGAGGCTAAACAATAAGGGTTTTGGAAACTAGTATTCAGTGTCTTGGAAGGGCCAAACCATCATAAGTTGATGATATACTTTGATGTTGATTGTACAGTGATTTGGTGGTCAAATCCACTTGAGAAGTAGATCTGGTTAGGGCGGAGTATATTGTGTATTTTGGAGCAGCAAATACTTAGTGAGCAATTGATGGCAAATGAGGCAAAGTACCTGCCAGGTGTCAAGGACAAAAAATGCAGAAAGAGTTGATAACTTGATAAAGATGGGCTACTTCAACAAGTAAGCTATATGTTTGTTCTTGTCTATTTCTGATTGGTTAGATTGCAGATCTGATGTTGCAGACTACAAGCTCTAATGGACTGTGGATACTCTAGATGTTAAAAAGATAAAAAAATAAATCAATATTTTTGTGTTTTATTAATTTTGCTGACTTTTTGAAGATTTTTTCAAAAAAATCCCGACTTTAACGAGTTTTTCAACTTTTGAACCGTTGTCGATTTAATTCCGACTTCGACTTTTTCCACATTGCTTTTGATATTCATATCACCCTTTTTTTTCATTTTACCCTTAACCCTTTTCTTGAATAGACTCCAAAGAGGGAGGAACATATCAAAAGGGGTTGGATGCATCAGTATAAGTGATAGAGGAAGAACCCTCAAAATCAAAATGGGGGTTGGTAGCCAACATATTTTGTATATTCCTCTTCCTCCCAATTTCGGCCTCTAACTCTTTTTGCCTTAGCCTTTTCTTCTTTAAACTTCTCAAAGTTGGCTAACAATTCCTTCCTAATCTCCCCAATTTCATTTGATTCACATGGGGTAATTTGGCCTCTAATCCCTGCCAAGTGTTATTTCAGTGTATTAATGCCCCCAAGACCTTGTTTAATTTTTCTATGGAAAATTTTGCAATGCATTTGACTATCAACTATTTCAACATATGCCCCGACAACATCTTTCACTCTAGGTGGCATTTTTTGACTTGGAAATGAAAGCAAAAAATCTGAAAATGAAAACAAAAAAAATAGCATTGCTTCAATGTTCATTTCTCTGACAAAAAACACTCTTTTCAATTTCCAGATTTGCACATAAAAATTAATAAGCAAAAATAGGTTTTTACAAGTGAAGAAAAATA
Organism: Pinus taeda; assembly: GCA_000404065.3. Classification (NCBI taxonomy): domain Eukaryota; kingdom Viridiplantae; phylum Streptophyta; class Pinopsida; order Pinales; family Pinaceae; genus Pinus; species Pinus taeda. The sequence goes on from APFE031513410.1 coordinate 228,551, forward strand.
TCTCCAGGTACAAACTGCCTCCTCAAGGTTACTCTAACAAACTAACTCCTCAATGCTGCTGCAAATGGCTGCCCAAGAAGCTCCTCACTCCTGCTACAATGGTTGCCCAAGACTCCTCACTGCTGCTCCAAAAACAGACTCCACAACTCCTCACAAACTCTCACTCAAATTCTCACTCAAATGCAATGAGATGGCTGTGAGGAAATGAGAGGGGTTGGGTGGGTTTTATAGGGTTTAGGAGAGGGGAATGGACCCCAAATACCTTATAGGCAAATTAGAAATCTGTTTGGGGTCCCCAAAAAGCAAGTAAAAAAAAATCGCTGTTTTTTTGAGTTTTCGGGCCACTGTCACCGAGCCGACCGAGTAGGCTTGGACTTAGCCGGGCCGACCGGGTTATTACTGAGCCGGCCCAATTGTTAGATAACTCGGCCCGCTCGGTAATAACCCGGCCAGCCAAACCGGTTCGATGGTTGAGTCGACCCAGTGAGGGCTTGACTCCGACCAACTCTGCCGAGTCGGTTCCCAGGGAGCCCCACATCTTGTAGGCAAATCTCATCCCTGTCACATGAGGGAAAGGTGGTCTCTGATGGCATCGAGAATGATTCTCTTCGTTTTTACATTCTTCTTGTTGAACTTAGCCAACTGAACAGGATCTGTAGGAGGTTGCGCAAGACTCTCCACGATGCCCCATACCTTCAACCCCTGAAACAAAAGCGTCATCATCTCCTTCCAGATTCTCTTCGTTTTTACATTCTTCTTGTTGAACTCAGCCAATTGAACAGGATCTGTAGGAGGTTGCACAAGACTCTCCACGATGTCCCATACCTCCAACTCCTCAAACAAAAGCGTCTTCATCTCCTTCCAGGGGCCAAAATTTTCTGCCCCTACCAGCCTGTCCTCCACTCTTATACCAGTTGCCATGACCCTTCAAACCAACGACAAAACTCAGATCTGTCACAAAACTGTCACTAGGCAGCCTTCCCCCTCCCAACCTACAGTCCTTTGGGTTTCTGAAGGTGGTTTAGTGACTGCCTTCACTGTTACAGCAGAAGGTGCTTGCTGGTTTGATATATCAGCTGATTTCTCCTCAAATCTGAAGGGCCCTATCTCAGATCTAGAGCTTGAAATGCTATGATACCATGTAGAAAAAGTTAGTACTGCTGTAGCCTTCACAGTTTCTAGCTTTTGCCCAGATTTTAATACTCACAACCTGAAATTAGCAATTAACTTGAAAATTAAGGCTACCTCTACCATTCACTTTTGATTTTCACACAACTGATATAGGAAATAAAAGAGTAAGCACAACCACAGAAAATTACACAGTGACTCAATTGTTTTTGGTTAACTTGATCCCGGAAAAACCCCAGTGGGGAAATGCATTTCTTCTAGGAGGTTTTTATCTTGCTTCTTAGAATTTTTTTTACAACAAAATTACAACCAGAGATTAAATTATCTCTTCCCTTTTGAAAAAGCATCTCTGAAATCCCATTCTCAAATGGAGTTCTGAACAATGTTTTCAACAAATGTTCAGCTCTCCTCTGCTGAAATTACAGTCCTCTGAAATACTCCTCCATATTAAGAATTCGAACCACACTGAAAATCAAAGGTTCCTTGAAACTCGGGTTCATCGCAATAAATATACACAGGTGTTTTTATCAGCTGTTAACCACCCTGGAATGTGAGCCATTACACCCCAGAACAACGCTCTAGATATCACTGATATACCACTCAAACCAGGCCTGAGATTCTCACTGGTCCTGGCCCGAGAATCTCACTGTCTCCCACAGAAATAAGATGGAGTAACTGAACTTGACTCCAAAAAAGCGCTCGACATGTGTGCTACCACTTGCTGTGACAGTCTCCCAAATTTTCATGCTCCCTTCTTAGCTTTAACTCAGCCTTCTAGGGATTCGGTTCACCGTGGTCTTGTTCCTAGTTCTCGCTGTAAAATTTCTTCACAAAAATTCTCTTCCTCCTATATCCTTTCCTCTTCTCAATGCTTTCATAAGAATTATTGAAGAAGCTCTTCCTTGGTGCCTCCAAATCTAAACATGAGCTCCACAACTTGGTTGTGTACTGCTCTGATTTTTGAGCTCTCCTTGGAACACAGCATCCTCCTTTAGCTGTCTTGAGCTCCTCTCAAGCTGCGTCGTACACTCTCCTCTCTCCTTTGAGAAGAATAATGAGAGTAAAGTTTTACCTATTCCCTTTTGTCTTTCATAAGTAAAGGAGACCTAACCCTAAAGATCAAGGGCTGAGATTAAATCTCAGCCCATAAGAACTATGGTTGAGATAAAGCCCCCACTTGACCCCGTTCTCATGATGACCCCCACTTAAAACACTTCCTAGTACCTTTTAATATTTTAGTACCATGGTCATTTTTTCTCTCATATGGTGACTTTTAAAATATAAAAGTGACTTTAATAACATAACATGAAAGTACTTCACACATAAAGTCACTTTAATAACACATGTGACTTTAATAAATCAAAATACAAGGTACACAACTCATAAAAGGTACTTTAGCTCCTTAGCATTAATAAACACATATTGTCACTTTAGACAAAAGGATATTAATGTGTCTTCCTAGGCCAAAAAGAGAAATGCCTAGGAAACACTTCCTTGGTACCATTTTTTAACAAATTATTCGCCGTGGAAAAGTGGGAATAATTAACCAAGTAAAAAAAAACACTCCAAGGTGTACTCGGCTGCTCATCGAGTCTCAAGCATCATGGATTTGTTATATAGTTTTACTCATCATGCTAATGACCTTTATACAATATCATTTTACTCATCATGCTAATGACCTTTATACAATATCCCCACAAGGTTGTGGAATCTGAGGACTGAGAGATGATGAAAGAGGAGAAAGAAGGGCCTGGAATGCCCTGCTGACTTCTAAACTTTGAAAAAATTTGATGTACCCTATATCATGGGATATGGAGTCTTTACAACATTTGCTAAGTACAATTCAGCAGTCAACAGGTTGACTATGCTAGAAAATAAAAAAAAAACAAAAAGATTTTCTTTATATTCATAATTACTTGTGATATTCTTATGTTCCTCTTTTATCTTTTAGTTCATCAAGCAATTACCGAAACAATAGTACAAAGATCACAGACACCAGATGTAGGCGGACAACTAGGACAAAACCCTTATGTAGGGGAAAACCTAGTCAACAACTCTTCCTTAATAATTTCACGAGATGATCCAAGACTCTTGACCTAGACACAAACTTCTACCACGCCAAGTCAATGCTTTCTTTCTTCTGCAGATGATAACTCTTTCAACAACAACTTCGACTTAACACCAACAACTGGCATCAATAACTTCGACCTAGCGGCAACAGCTTCGACCCAATAGGCTTTCGACCCAGCAGGTAGCCCAACAAATACTTTGACCCAACAGTATCTTTGTCCTTCCAACAAATATCCTAGTAAATCCACACGAGTGAGTGAGAGACGAACCGAAAAATTTTGATCTTCATTTTTCCAACAACTTCGCATTTTTTCTACTGTTCTTCTCTTAGATATCAAATTATAGTGTGAATTCTCCAAATGAATTCAAACTGCTTGTATATAATATATATACCCTTTTGGTGAGGTCGAATTACTTTGTTTGAGGCCGACTTGGTGTGGAGGTGACAATGACTTATTCAACTCAATAATAAATCTTTTTACATGATTTAAAAGTCCAAGAAGGGTCTCTTTAAATGGACATTGACTCTAATGACTCAAAATAAATCCTAGAAGTCCTCAAGGGGGACTTTGACCTAAAACATGATGACCCAAGCATGAAATCCATGCTTTAATAAGTCGTATTAATAATAATAAATTTTTTCTCTTTGTTTCTTTTGATAAATACATTTCATTATGACTCAAATACAATTATGAAGACCAAACCTAGTTACATTCTTCAACACTCTCTCTAAACTAGGGAGGTATTCACACTTATACGAGTACATGGAAGATCTCAAAACAAATGAAGAGTTTAGGCACTTACGTTGCCATGGTCTAGATTCTTGACCAGTGCAATCTTTCTGGGTGGGACTAAGATGGACGAAAGCTTTCAGCCAGTCTAGGTACCATGAGGCTTACTTGCTAACCATCAACTTAGGGATCTAGGTGCGTATTCAAGGTCGCAGGTCCATGACCAACGTCACCCTCCCTGTTTGGGATCTAGACATCGATACATATGTCGACCAGATGTCCTCCTAGACATTATACACACTCAATGCCTCAACATATCAAATCTCTCTAACCTCAAGCATGCTTTTCAAAAACTTTTAGAGAGCTTTACCTAAACAGTTGTAACACCAATTTTCCAAATACTCATGAGTAAACACACCTTTGAGGTCTTCTGACTTCTATATGAGGCCACACAATTTATCACAGTAGGACTTCGAGGCTTCCCAAACAAATCTTTACAGAGGTTTCTTCAATCTTTCAACTTCCTTACCTACATTATATGCAACAACCAAATCCCACTTTCCTTCTTTTAGCAACACCTCAATATGCATTCTCCAATTTCTTCTTCAAGGTATCCATAATGACGATAATATGCCCTTTGTTAAAATTGGCAACTAGGGCCGAACTCCATGTGGGTCACCTTATTTAGGGCTACTGATATTTTTATTAGATTCCTCTCGTCGAGAGGTGTAGGATTGATCTAAAGATCATCCGATTTCGATAAGTATTTATGAAGATATGAATTTATTTTGATTATGGACAAATTGTCAAGTCGGCCAGCAACTTATGTAGGCTCAGAAGCCCAACACTCATGTTTATTCAACCTCAACGTTTTGCATGTAAATACAATGAATTTTTTTCCTCATTTGGACACTTCACTCTCACACACATCTCTCTCTCTCTCTCTCTAGCTTGCGTAGAAAGAGTCTCTCTCTCTTTCTCACACGTGTGGATGAAAAGGAAGTCTTCCTAGGGCAAAAAGGATGAAGAAACAGGACAGCAAGCATCTTTGACCAGCGTTGACCAACACTGACCCTCCAAGGAGTGCGGATTGGGTGTGGTTGCCTCTCATAGACAGGCCGCAATTTTTGGCACAAAAATCGAGGTGATCTGACCTCTGATTTGACCGGTATTGACTGCGCTAGTTTAGGGCTACAATTGACTTCAGAAATCTGCGCTTTGACTGAACTTTTGGGGCTGTTCTAGGGCTGTTTCTTTAGGCTGTTCGAAGACAAGTTGACCAGAAATTGACCAAGCATTTTAGAGGTCAATTTAAGCTAGTTTGACCAAGTTTGACTTTACTGATCTAGGGTTTGCTATAGCTGATATAAAATTATAGAATTCAGATTTTGCACTATTTTTCTCTACTGAAATATTGAAGATAAAAGAAGATTTGATTAAAGGGTTTCCCCAAATTGGGGTTTGTCCCTGGCTAGCCGCCACATCTTGTGTCTCTTGTCTTGTCTTGTTTTCAGTTGATCATTTAATGTTCTATCTGCACTTTACTTCATGTATATGTGATTGCTAATTTGTGATTAATAAAAGAAAAATATGTAAATTGCACTAAGCATAGAACATAGCATAATTTAACACCCTCCCTCTCAACTCGGGAGATATACTATGTTTTTACCTAGGCTCCCTCTTAACTTAGGGAGATCAACTTCTTTTCTATGACATCGGAGAATCTTTCATGTCTTCCATCCTTTTTGATCATCATCATTCATATAACTTCCTTCATCATGCTTATCAAATCAACTTTACTTACGAACATCTTCATCATCTTGAAGATAATGTACCTGCACAACTTAGACGACGAGTACAATCAAATACATACATATAGAAACATGAAGTTATCTATATCAAAATCATATAATGATGGAAGCATTAGACTTTAGACAACAAATACCTAAACTAAGTTAGGTTCACAAACAATAAGAGACACATACTTTTATACTTCAATTTCTTTTGCTCGGGTTAGGTTATAACCCCGAGATCACATTAGTAACTCTATCAGGATATCAGTCTTATTATATCTAGGGCCTCGATATTTCTTCCAAAGATATGACATACTCTACTATAATATATTGGAAACCCTAGAATCAATTCAAAGTACACTTACAATGCATCTAACAACTTTAGAATTCATATGTTAGACTTGTACTAAGATTTAATGCAAACCATAGATTCCATTCATGAGACACTAAGCCTTAGATGACCAACATCATGAGACACATGTGATCAACTTCTACTATGGTTTGTTATAAACCCTAGATTTTATCATCATAATGGAAACAACATCACCATATCCTGGAATATCAAACTTCTACTAGGGCTTAGTTATAAATCCTAGAACTTTATCATTAATTTTGGTTAGCACATATATCTAGGATTTCATAATCTTGCGCAAGCATATCACGATAATATCCATTAGGTAAACCTAAGACACAAATATTAATACCTTTAAAGTCAGACATATAACAATCTCAAATAAGCTAGGGTTTTAATCATATAGACAAACATTTACCTAGGGATTCATTTCTAGGAGCTAACTCTTGATACATAAGGGTTTTACTCATAAACCCTAATTTACCAAAACTTCAAAGTCTAGGAACACATTACCATCCAACCCTAAAGGACTAGGGTTTCCATAACAATAAACATGGCATTACCATCAAAACTCAAACATCAAAATAATAGTATTTTCTAGGTTTCATTAGTAACCCTAAGTACACTAGGGTTTTTCACATTAGCATACCCTTAGGTTAGGGTTTTATAGAGAACCTTTTAGGGTTCTACAAACATAATGACTTTAGTGAGGGTAGATTCAATCTAATGATTAATCTCTCAGACAAGAATCTTTTTGATTCAAAGGTCCTAGACATAACACTTTTTAGTAATGTAAAGCAAATTCCTTAAAATGAATGAGTATACCTTTATAACGAAGATAAACCAAAACATATAGTTTAAGACATACCTTTGAGTTCAGACAAACCTTATAGGACATTAATTCCAATAGAGCATCTATGCTTTGTCTTGTGTAGTCTTCTTCATAGCCTTTGAGTATATCAACAAGCTTTTCGTAAACAATGAAAATATATAAAAATGAAATGTTATTAGCATCTAGTATAAACACATCTAGATCAGAAAAAGGAAAACCAAATATGAAAGATAATACACGGAGTAAGATACTGATCTTTGGAAAATGGTGAGGGCTCCCTCTTAATCTAGTCTCGAGGGATACCTCTAACTTTAACAAAACAATTCAACAATGTTTTTCCAAAACATGTTAAACCTATAAGTACTAAAAATAAAAAATAGAAAACAATTCAAAAAACTTAGAATAGAAGGATAGAGTCCCTAGCAAATAAGTCTTTGACTTCGGGTTCTTCTTTCTTATTCTTCTTTGGAGGTCCTTGATCAACAATATTTGCATATTCCCTCTCTCTTCTTGTTCCTTGGATTCTCAAGACAATCACTTTTATAGTGCCCCATCTTGTGACAATTATAGCATTCGATTTTGGATATGTCTATCTTCCTTCTAGGCCCTTTAGGATTCTTGAATGATCCTTTGTTCTTGTGATGAGCGGAGTAGGCCTTTGAAACTTTTTCTTCTTCATTCTCCTTATTGCTTACTAGAGAAATTATGACTTCTTCCTGACTGCATGCATTCCATAGTTGTTCGAATGTAGGAGTCTCCTTCCAGCTGTTGAGACCTCATGAGAAGGCACTCCATGATGTTGGTAAACCTAGAAGTGCAATGATTACAAGTTCTTTCTCCGATACTATCTCATCAATCACCTAGAGTTCATCTCTTAATCTAACTAATCTCACAAAGAAAGATGCCACAGTGTCTTCCTTTGTCTTCTTTATAGATCTTAGATCATTTTTAAGACTTGTTATTTGACCAATTTTCTTAATAGTGAATATTTTTGATAATGCCTCATGCATCTCTTGAGCAAAGTCTATGTTCAATATATAGGGGATGAGGTTATCCTTTATTTCATCCACCATTAGTGTCATGGCCAATATTTTTGTTTCCTTGAATTTTTCCTTTTCTACATTACTTGACTCATTTGTAGGCTTCTTCACGTTTCCTTTACCTAGATCCAAAAATTTATTCTTTTCGAGGATGAGGTCTATCCTCTTCTTCAAAGCCCTGTAGTTAGATGCTCCTTCTAGTTTGTTTTCTATCTTCATTGAGGTAGACATTGCCTTTGAAGATGATGATCGTTTTGATGACCCTTATTCAAAGCTTCTTAGAACTCCTCATTCTTCTTTCAATAGATCTTTTAACTTCCTTTTTCCCTTTTTCACCTTAGCTCCATTACCATGTTAGAAAATTAGAAAGGCAGAAAGATTATCTTTATATTGATAATTACTTGTGATATTCTTATGTTTTCTTATGTTCCTCTTTTATCTTTTAGCTCATCAAGAAACTACGAAAACAATAGCACAAAGATCACGAACACTAGATGTAGGCAGACAACCAGGGCAAAACCCCTATCCAGTGGAAAACCTAGTCAACATCTCTTCCTTAATAATTTCACGAGATGATCCAAGACTGTTGACCTAGACACAAACTTCCTCAACACCATGTCAGCCCTTTCTTTCTTCTGTAGATGATAACCCTTTCAACAATAACTTCGACTTAGCAACAACAACTGGCAACAACAACTTCGACCTAGGAACAAGAACTTTGACCTAATAGAATTTCGACCGAGCAGTTAGCCCAACAAATACTTTGACCCAACAGTATCTTTGTCCTTCCAGAAAATAGCCTAGTAAATCCACATGAATGAGAGAGAGACAAACCGAGAAACTTCGATCTTCCTTCTTCCAACAACTTAACACCTTTTTTTTTTCTCTTTTTTCTCTTAGATATCGAACTTATGAATGAGTGCTCCAAATGAATTTGAACTGCTTGTATACATACCCTTTTGGTGAGGTCAAATTACTCTATTTGAGGTCATCTTGATCTCCTTGAGGCCGGCTTGGTGTGGAGGTGACAAATGTCTTATTTGATTCAATAATAAATCTTTTTACATGATTCAAAAGCCCAAGAGGGGTGTCTTTAAATGGACAATGACTCTGATGTGTCAGAATAAATCCTAGAAGTCCTCAATGGGGGCTTTGACCTAAAACATGATGACCCAAGCATGAAATCTATGCTTTCATAAATCATATTAATAATAATAAATGTTTGCTTTTTCTTTGTTTCGATAAATACATTTCATTAGGACTCAAATATAGTTATGAAGACCAAACCTAGTTACATCTTTCAACAGACTACTCTTGAAAGAGTCAAGGGGTTGAAATCGTATTATCCTCCTAAGAATCAATTCAATGGGGATAAGTCCTTTTCTAAGAAGAATATCGAGGGAGACAAAGGTAATCAACAAAGAGTCCCCAACCTGCTTGCCCCAACCAATATGGTAGTTCAAGAGGAGGAGGCCTAAGACGATAGTTCCAATAAGTAAAGTGAGGAAGAGTAGGAGTTCAAACAATTGAATAATGTGGATGAAACTCACCCATTTAATATCTTGCTTGGCAATACATATGTCCATCCACAACCTAGCCTTGTCAAAGTCAAAGACGAGGAAGAAGATGAGGTGTTGGCTGGGGAAGGTTGTGGGAGATTTAAGAGCTTGCAGTACTCTAAAAAGATTGAGAGACAAGCCCAAATGAGCTCTAATGGTAGTCCTTTTGAAGAAAAGGAGCCTCCAAAAGAAAAACTCGAGCACAAATCTATGAACCATGAAATTGAGTTAGCTATTGATGCGAGTAGTGTTGTGGGCAAAATGACTGTGTAGGTTCCCATAAAAGAGATTGTAAAGCTTGCTCCCCATAGAAGGCAAGTGAAGAAGGCTTTGGGGCTAGATGATGAACTCGATGATCCTTCTATTGTATTGGAAAATATGCACTTTGATAATCATGAGCCATTCTTGTTGGCTTTGGCCATTGATAGGTTGCTTCTCGATAACTGCATGCTAGATTTGAGGGCTTCTGCTAATATAGTGCCGCTAAAAGTTACGCACCAATTAGAATTGGATATTACTGGAGCTATTAACAAATATATTTTTGTGCTCATGGATGTTGTTGTTATTGATGTACTTGATGTCTTTGGAATGCTTTTGTCTAGGAAGTGGGGTGTCTCAATCGTTGGCCAATTACAACTGGACTTATCATAAGCCACTATTCCCTAACCTGATGTGACCCCATTCATTCTCTACAGGGAACCTCAAGTCCCGAATCATGTGGAAGATATAGATCCTTTCCCATGCCCTGGTCAACAACCTAGGACTAAGAATCTAAGCCCTCCAACTAGACAATCTATGCTTGTCAAGCTTCCCCTTTCTCAGGAGGTTTGCCTTATCAAGAGACCTAATCCTAAGTCGACCATACCCAAGAAGCAATGGGTGCAAAATCCTAAGAAACACGTCGAGATAGGGGAAATGGTTTTAAATTGACAAACATCCAATCCTTGTGAAGATTCATGGAAAGGCTGGTGTGGGTTACTTTTATATAGCTAGACTCGATGGTGAGCTTTGGCCTGATCTGATCTTAGCATATCACCCCTTTCTTGGACACATGATCTAACATGTCATGCATGGTAGTGCTGGTGCATTGCATATTCCTTTTTGCATAACCAATATCATCATATAATGTTCTCATGCTAGGTTAGATTGTGTTAATTTTAGGTATCTTTTATGCTTAGAGAAATTTATTTCAATTTTCACAGTTAGCTCCATATCTTTTCCAGATTAGCAATCACATCAACATTAAAGTAAACTGCAGATAGAACATAAACATAAATTGTAGAAGACAAGCCAAGACAAGAGGACACAATATGTGGCTCTAGCCAGGGACAAACCCCATTGTGGGGAAACCCTTGATCAATTCTTCTTATATGTTCTTCAATAGTTCAGCAGAGAGAGAGAGAGAGATAGTATGTTTACAACAGAAGTCAACACTTTGACTTATCTAGATAAGAGCATAGATCATCTCTAACAAGATGATACATGATATCAGTTGAAGACATGCTGCTTCAATTAATTCTCCAAGGTGACTCCTTCACCTATCATTGTGCTGCATTTCGTCATCATGCTGCACCTCATCGTGTTGCACCATGCTGCACCCATCATCACTATGCTGCATCTCATCACGCTTCATTAATCATGACTGTACCCATCACTGTATTGCACTATGTGCCATTGCTGCACCACATTGCCATCTTGACCTATGTGTTGCTTGCACCTTGCTTGCTTGTTGTCCCTAGCATGCTTGTTGTCCTTAGCATGCTTGTTGTTGCATGCTAGTTCTCCCTTACATGCTAGTTGTAGGTGTATTCACTGTTAAGTACCATACAACTGTCCCAATGTTAGTTAGCTGTCCCTTGCATGCTGCTTTCTTTCGGAGACAGATGCTCCGGTTGTTTCAGTAATTCCCAACAGTTCTGGTTGGTCTCGGTAGTTCCGGTTGTTCTCGGCAGTCTCGAAAGTTCCGGCTTTTTTGGCAGTTCTGGCTTTTTCGACAGTTCCGACTTTTCTGGCCTTTCCAGCTTTTCCGGCATTTTCGACAGTTATGACTTTTCTGGCCTTTCCAGCTTATTCGGCTTTTTGATAGTTCCGTCTTTTCCGACAGTTCCAATTTTTCTAGTAGTTATGGATTTTTAGGCAATTTTGACTTTTTCGGCTTTTCTGGCAGTTTCAGCTTTTTCGGCAATAACGACAGTTCCGACTTTTTTGGAAGTTCCGACTTTTCTGACATTTCTGACTTTTTTAGCAGTTCCGGCTTTTCCGACAGTTCTGGATTTTTTGGCTTTTTGCCCTTTGGATCACGGCAACATTATTCCTTAGGATCTCTCCCCCTACTAAAACCCAAAGACAAGTAGAGAGAGGAAGAGATCTCAAGTGTGTTGAAATGATTTGAAGGTCACCTCTATTTATACTAAAATGTTGAGCACATGTGGGGTTTATTTGGTTGGTGGCTGACCTTGATGAATTGTCTTATAACGCAAATAAATTCATAACTCCATGAATACTTATTGGAATTGGATGATCTATAGATCAATCCTATACCTTTCGATGAGAGGGATTCAAGAAAAATATCAGCTGCCATAAATAAGATGACCCACATGTAGTTTGGCCCTAGTTGCCAGTTTTAATAGATTGCATAGTAGATTAGTCTCGCATTTAGTATATATGTACTTTTCTGTATGGATTATTCCTTTTATGAAAAACATGGGTGATTATCGTACTCCTAGTGCACATGCTCCCAACAATTGTATTATAATGTACAAGTTACAGGTATGCGGTCTTAGGAGATTACTAGAGTTGTCATGAACTCATTGTTTGAGTATATGGATCATGCGTTCTACTATGAACTCATGTACTTGTTCGAGCCATATGTTACCCAACAAAAGTGGGTGACCCCTAGGAGAAGCTTTTCTCCTATTCATCTCTTCCTGTCGGTAGCCAACAACCCCTGAGAGCCACTTTGTAAAGTGCCATGATTGTAAGTTTACTTTAAGTGTTCCGCAAGAGAAAGGCTACAATCCAACCTCATCACTCAGAAACTTAAATAAAAGATGCCACAAATGCCCACACATGTGGGAGAAATACCTCCCAAGCTATGATGTCATCCTCAAAATGAGCTCTAAATGCCATATATAAGTGTTATGTGGTCTAATGAGTGCTCCATTATCCAAGATGTAGATCTTAGATCATAGGCATGCCTACAATCTCTCTCCATACCAAGACATCATCTCCATAGTGCCCAACGCCACCCTTTGAAGGGAAGGGGGCGATGTGGCACTCTCTCATTCAAGTTTTAGGGTTGAAGAATGATGTGGAAGCTCTCCCTTTTCATGACAAGGATTAGCATCATCAACCAGGTTTCGGAACAAGAATGCCCATCAAAATTCGTCAAGGCTAGCCTGGGTCCATTGGGCACATCATCAATTTCTCCAACTCTAGGCTTCATGGGATCATTGTTACAACATCTGGGGTTACCTCAGAGTGTCAAGCATCATGTGGGGTCATCAAGCAACCCAACAAAATAGAACAACTTATCCAGACAAAAGCATCGAAGTCCTCAGGTAAAAATGCCCATGTTGAGAAGGAACATATACAAATCCTATTAATCTTATGACTCAGAAGGATGCCAATCTAATTGAAGTAAATACGTACTTAAATGTGGAGATTTTGTAATTTACTCAGTAGCATCAGTACCTGAAATAAAATAAGGAATCACCACAAGCATGATCAGGGAGAATCAAGTCACAAGGACTCCTTATCGACATCCAAATCATAAGAACAAACATCTAAACTAGTCAATGTATCAATATCACTCAGGACAAAAACCACTAACTTATGTTCCGGAAAAGATTGATGGAAACATGGTTAAGTCATATGAAAACAACTCATATCAATTATCGAGTAAATGCAAGGTTCCTTATAAGATCTAATTGGGATAGCTAAATTAATTTTCTTTTTGACAATTTTGCTTGGCACTTAGAAGTTCATATTGTCTTGTATGATCAAAGATGATAGTTCCAATTATTGGGAAAGATGCGAAGATATTACAAGACAAGAAAAGATATCAAGCCATTTCATCAACATGCTTTGAGGACAAAGAATTTCTAAAGGGGAAGGAAATGATATGAACATAAATATATCTATAAATAGTAATAGTAATTAATAAGTATAATAAATAATTATGAAATGACTTGTTTGTCAGTTGGGAAATGACTATACATGAAAGTGCATTCTGCCTACTATTTATATTTTATCCTATATTATATTACTTTATATTCAATTTATATTACTCTATCTTCATCCTATATTTAATATATTATATTTTATCCTATATTACATTACTCTATATTCCAAATCTTTAGGATTATTTAACTGTGAGCCAAGTTTGTTTATCATGTTGTAGAAATTAGCAAACTGAGAAATGCTCATGAAAACTCACAATGAGAGGTGTGAGGTGAATAGGATGGAGGGGTTTTCTTTATAAGAAATTAAGAGGGAGGGAGGAAAAATTCTGTTTTTTCCCTTAAAAACAAATTGTAATTTTTTGGGGGTTTGCATATGTGGGGTTTGTGCGCCCTGGTTTCAAGCAACCAGTTACAATAGGGACCACCCAATTAGGGCAGGTTTGTTGCAATTAGGTACCAAACTGCCCAGAACAAACCTTCCTTTTGGTTCAGTGTGTTGATTTGTTAGTACCTGAGTCCTGTCCAACCAGCAGGTTTGACCAGTTCTGGTTCAGACTGGGTCAATTTTTAAAAACCTATGCTCATGACATATATCTTATTTTAGTATAATCAATATTTGATGTACCACTTGATATCTAATACATCTTGTATATCAGTTTTATTTTCATATTTATTTTGCAATGTGATTGTTTGAGGTTGATGTTCCTTGAGAAGTAAAAAAAAAATGAAAAAAATGATTATTTTGTATTTTTTCAAGTTTCCTGATAATTTCTGATATTTTCCCCAATATTGCTGATTATTTATATTTCAGACCATATGCAATAAATGCTCAAAATATGTATGTATGTTATCAACATGTTTTGTGTCGGGTTGTCATGTGACTTAACTTATAAAATAGTTATGGGTATTATTCAGCATAGAAGCCTCACTATGCTTTGGTGAAGATGGATTCTTTGCAATTCTTATTTGTAAAGACTGTACAACCATAGTAAAAAAAATCAGTAAAAGTTTTGTTTTGTTTTGTTTTGTTTTTTTTGTTTTTTATTATTATTATTAAATCATCATGAACCTGTGATAAAATTTCAGAAATTTAACTGACAGAATTGATGAGAGTACCTACTTGTATTCCTGCGGTTGATGATCCCTGCCGGATGCCTACTAGGGATTAGGTCGGTATAACCGACGCTGTTATCCTTGGAGTTAATGAATGGTTAGGTCAGTATAACTGACGCCATGGCATACTCCTGTAGAGGATGGATAGGATGGGAGCGGAAAAGATTAGGAAGGATATGATGATCTTGTGATAGCTTGGGGAAGTTGATGAAGTAAAACATGATCATTAAAGTTATAAACCTAAAAGTATTCAAAACACCAATTTTATAGTGCCCCCACGTTAAGTAAGAATTTAATCTCAAGACACAATCCAAACAAGAATGTACTAATCACTATACGATAAAAACTCTAACTTCGAGACGAAGTTTTCTGAAGGAGGGGTGTATGTAATGACCCATCGTTAATATAGAGAGCACAAGAATATTAACATGCATACGATGCATGCATATGATAGCTATATATGTATGTATCGCATGCATCGCACTAGTAACTATATTCTAAATTAACTAAAAATATTAAATATCCTGACACTCCTTTAAATAGAAAAGTTGCATTCACCCATCAGCACACATTATTTAATGCATCATGATTAATGAGAAATTACCATAATATTAAGTTAAAAGTATAAAGTAAAAGGGTTATAAAAGAAATAGATGTAAAAATTAAGTGAATTCTTAAAAAAGGTAATATAGTTATCTATCCCAAAATTTTAATAAAGTATATTAATAATTATTAAAAGGATAAATAAAACCAAAATAAAGTTCCTATGTATGAACTTAGGACATTTTAAATAAACAAATAAAATCTTTAATTAGACATGTCATTATATCTTTAAAAGAAAGATAAGACTCACGTTACATTCAAGAGGTGTCGCTTAGAGATGAAGCGGTGGGCTCGCTGGTGGAGAGAGCGACCACCGCTAAGGAACAATACATAAGGAGAGGTCGAAGTTGAAGATGGGGGGGAAGAAATAGGAGAAAATTTGTACACAGAGTTTATCATCAGGAACAATTGAGCTTTGCTTGTTTTGAAGTTTTCTGGGCTCGGGGGAACAGTCTACTTCAACTGAGAAGCTTACTAGACTGAGAAGCTTACTAGATTGAGTATCGAGGTTATACTCAGTTTGGCTGGGTAGTTTTGGTCTTTTGGTAACCGAAGCAGGAGCAGCTTGAGGCATCGTCAACCGTAGGAATACAAGAGGTACTCTCATCAATTCTGTCAGTGAAATTTGTAAAATTTTAGGAAATTTTATCAAAGGCTCATGATAATTTAAAAAAAAAACCTTTACTGTTTTTTCTACAATGGCTGTACAGTCTTTACATTATTTGCTTTAAGGATTTTAAAGTTGTAGGTGTGGCTGAGATTCCAGGTTCTAACGTTGTGGACCTACAAAAGTGTTATAGCGTCCACAGGCCAAGGAATAACTAGGTAGAGTAAACGATTCTTTGTAGCATTCTAGATTCCTTTTCTTGCATTCATTCTATTTTGAAATATGACAAGGATGATTTGCAAGTTGTAAAATCTAAAGATATCCTCTGTATTTGTTAAACATTCTGCTATCGATAGTAGCGAGTCAATATTGTTTTTGTATGTTGAATTCTTGGTTATGGCAATCAGATATTCTAGTCAATGTATGTGGAACTTAATCTGTGGATTAAACTCAACTGATGTGTTGAAAATTGGGGCAACTATCGGACAAATTTCCCCATAGGAACCCAAAGATCCTAAAGGAAGCCCAACTACCCCAAAAAGAATTCAATTGGAATAAAGAAATATTATTATTTAATACGGCACAAAATTTGGGCAAAGAAATCATTAAAGAAAAATATACTATTATGAGTAAAATTTGAATTTGTGGTTTCTCCCTCCAAATATGTCAGGTCGGCTTGGTCTTTTAAGGCATCTTGAGTGTATATAAAAAGAGGATCGACCTATCTCCAAATATGGAATTCGTATATCACAATGAAAAGGGTCTAAGGCTACTTTATGAAATCATGTGAGAATCAGTGGCTCGTTTTTAATCTAAGGCTCAATTGGTCTCTGTGGTTTCCTTTGATATGTGAGGCTTATTAGCGCTCAAACTAGCAGGGGTGCTAGGAGGGGATCTTATGGAGCAACTACCAAGTCAAGTGGCAACGATGGAGCAATAGCTCACTGTCACCTCAACTATAGCTCTATGCTCGTTATGGACTTTCACCGATGGGAGGACACCCAATATAAGAGGAATCACAAGGATGAATAGATCAGTAAATGGGTGGAGAGTGGTCCCTATAACCTATTCATAGGAGAGACTCAATTAAATGGCTTCACTTGCTTAAGAAGCAAGATGATGGGCTCTCTAGGAAGGGTTAAGAGGGTAATTAAGCCTAGGTTTGGAGGATGGGCCTTGACATAGGGCTTCTTAGACCTAAGAATGCTTGTAGAGAAACGAATTCTACGGAATCCTTGTGGAATTTGAGTTATAGAGTTGTGGGACTATGAAGAACCCAAGTGGGCCCAAACTAAGTGAAGGGTATGGAGTTGATCAACCAAAGAGGGGCTTGACCTAATTAGGGAAGAGAATAGGATCAAAGGACTAATTTTCTTTTGAGTTTTGAATGCAATGATCCAACTGAGGACACTAGCCCAAAACGACATAGAGAAAGAATTAGTTTTGTGGCTAGGGCTTGCTTGATCTCGAGATTCCATCGTCGGATTTGCCTCAAACTTGGAGGACTTCTAGAGAAGACCCCAACACAGTAGTGGACCAAAAATCAAGGCTTGGGATGGCTACCAAGAAATTCGCTTGATGCCCTAGGTGACGTACTAGGGGTAGGCCTAGAAGAAGAAGAAAAGGCGAGAAAAATATTGTTTTAGGTGATCACCAATGGTTAAATCAATGCCTTGCCTTTGGGAGAGATGGAGTCAAGGTGGTTTTGTGATTTGAAGAGACTTAACCTGATCAAGGAGACCTTTAGGCAACTTCGCATGGCAAATTAAGACATGAGAGTAACTACCAAAGGATTTTATACTTAGATGTACAAGAATTGATGACTTATCAAGGTGTATTCAATGAAATTAAAGCTCTAGGAACATTCATTTATCGTACGTGGCACATGTAATATATGTAGCACTTCAAAAGTCCAAAACTTCCACAAATTAGCATTAATTAGGGTAAATTTCAGATCTAGAGAGCAAAAATCCCATACATTATTCATGTGACAAGATAAATGTAAGGAGTAGATAGGAAAAAAAGCACTTACATGTACCATGAATATATTCAATCATCAAATCAAGGCAAATTTGAAGCTCCAAGACCAGTATAATTTTATCCAAACATCAAAATTCATCCATGAAACCAAACTCGTCCTCCAAAAAGAAATGCGAAATTCTCCAAAGAGCTACTAATCCAAACAAGTGATGTTGAGAGGAATGAATGAGCGTCTCATGTATTTATAGAATCCATAAGGGGGGTTCGAATAGCCTAATTAGCCTAATAATGCCCCAAATAATCAAATAAGACACAAAAATTATATGACTTGGTGACAAGCCCACCAAGATAGCTCCAGAATCGACAGATAAGCCTCTCAAGAGGGCAAAATAGCAGCATTGCGAAAATTGCAATATAATTGCGACAATATTGAAAAATCGCGGCTTTTTGAAAATGGCGATATTATCAACCGATTATTACATGATTTTTTTTGTTCTTTTTTTTTCTTTTCTTTCGCAAAAAATCACGATAACTTGAACTTATCGCGATTATTACAAAAAAATCACGATTTTTTGGGAAAAAATCCTTAATTTTATTTTATTTATTTTATATTTATTATTATTATTATTAATTTTGTCAATTTTTTGTTGAGGAGGAGGAGGAGGAGGAGGAGCAACAAGAGGAGGAGGTGACACAGCCCACCCAGGCTACCCCTGTCACCAGTAGAGGACATGGTCTACCTCCTATAGCTCCTAATTTTTCAGCTTCTAGAGCACAATAGTTTCCACTGCCAACTCCATCGGCATCTACATCTACAGGGAAAGCTATTGCATTTTCTCGCAAGAGGGGCAGAGGAAATCAATGGTATTAGTTATTTGGTCATTTCATTATATATGACATTATGACTCATGATATGAGATACATTATTATATTTTTTGTTGATATTTTGAGGCTGAGTTGGGACTTAGGAGCACTGTTTTAAAAAACGGCCGAGTCAACATTGACTCGGCTGGGTTGATCCGGGTCGAAGGCCTCCCCAACGAAACGGTTGATGATTCGGTTCGGAAGGCCGAGTCATTGCTGACTCGGCCGAAACGGACCGTTTCCGTTATGAAACGGCCGGGTCACCAACTTCACACATTGCTAGTTTATGACCGGTTTGCTGCAAACCCTAGGCATGCAACGGGATGAACCAGGTTTATTGGCCGATTTAGTCGTGGAGGTTAATGAATCGACTGGTTTGACTGGTTACCTATTCGATCTGGATAGTTTTGAATACTACAATTTGAAATGAGCTATACTGAAATTTACATTATATTGACATTGTGAACATAGATATTATTGAAAATAATATTCTTTGTAGTCTTTTATCTATTTTTATTTTCTTTTATTCTTAAGTTTCCCAAATCGGGTGAACTATTACTCTTTGGCCTCGTGAAGTCATTACCCCAGTGAGTTAGGTAACTTTAGTCACAAATACTTTTTTATAGTCATATTAGTTGCTCGGGCTGCTTTTATTGGTCAGAGGATGTATTTTTAGACTTACAACATCATAATGTTTCTGACATCTGTTGATTAGAAGTAGAACATGTAACGTGAACTTAATTAAGTGAATGCACATATAGGTGGTGGGGAGCAACATTTTTTCCCTGTTTGTTGTGGGTTCTCTACAGTTGGGTGAACCCCTACATACTGTTATGGGTTACACTACCTATATCAATCATCTATTCTAATAATATAATGTAATTGGCATGGCATGTCTTCTACAGGCTTGAGGAACTCGTTGGATGCATTAGCCTTAAATAGCTAGGGAGGAATGATACTTGTAGTTAAGCATTTGTGCATCTCCATCACATCTGTAAATCAATTTGATGATCTAATTAATCCTCTCAAATTCCTTGAATTGTTATTTAGTGCACACACAAAAGAAGGGGCCAAAGTTCAAACAAATAATACTTTCCTAGCTCCGAACAATTAACCTATTTGTACAACAATCATGAGTTTTAGTGACCACCTGAGGTAGATTTGAGGATCCAACCTACTATAAGCTGTCCCAAAGAATCTTAGAAAGTTGAATGCTTGCATTTCCCGACACAATCAGTTGCTGGTGGGAAGAATACACTTGCCAACGGTGAAACAGGGATGTTGAGTAGTAGGAGGCATTGGATATGTATGCAGCCATTTATTGCAATAGAGCATCTTACCATCACTGGCAATGTGTGAAGTTGGTGAAACGGCCGGGTCACCAATTTCATGAGCCTACTTTGATCATGTGTTGTCTTCCATCTACATTATAATGCTGTGTGTTTGGAAACATGAATGAAAATCTTTAAAATTATGTTTAAAATCTTCAAAATTATGTTTTTTTATAAAAAAACTAAATATTTAATGTGTTTTTTACAACGACCGAGTCATTGAAAACAAGTCAGCCAAGTCATTACCGTTTTGGAGTCGGAGTCGGAGTCATTGCTCGGCCGAGTCGGAGTCGGAGTCAGAGTTTTAAAACTATGCTTAGGAGTCAGGACTGACTATTCAGGTCATGATTCACTATTATGTGTGATGTAGCACTAGAAATGATATTACACATCTTATATATTAGTTCTTTTATCATATTTATATGTCAATATATATTTTTTATGTTGTAGATGCTATAGATATTAAAAAAATTGATAAAAAATGAATATTTTTGTATTTTACGATTTTTTCCGATTTTTTCCCTCGCCAATATTATCCCGATAACGATTATTGCAACATTGCAAAATAGTAAACAAAATGAGTCATTGGACCACCATTGAGAAGTCCTAGTGGAGTCCAAAGTGTGCCATGGTGTGAGAATAGCCTTCAAACATAGGGAATGAGATGTTGGCCCCTTGATATCCAAGCAAGTCACATGTGCTATCCCCAAGTGGGGGTGGGGGCACAATAACATCCTCATGGGTCTCCTCTCCAAGTGGATCGATAATGGCTATAAACCATCTGCAAGGTCTAGGATGATGACATAAGCCCTCCATTTGTCTCCAACGGTGAGACACATCCTAATATGGACCCTGGAACCTCTGCCAACTATGTGGTACAAGTGTGAAGTCGATTGGGCATGGTGATCTAGGTGCATCATCTTCATTTAAGAGGTGGAACAGAAGAAATCAATGAATGGCGTTGGGGATCCATGAATTGCTCTTTGCTATAGTGGAGGCCCATGGCTCTCTACACTCACCCTACAAGTGCCAATGTGACTGTGTTGAGGGCTTGGACCTTGTATAGGAAGACCAAATGCCAAATGGAGACCCACCTGTAATCCTGCATAAAGATCTAATGCGTTTGATCGCCTTCTAGTACAATAAATCATTAGAGTAATCATGAAAAGAAGCTTAGAAGTAATGAAACACAAGTGGACATTTCATAATGGCATGCCTTTCCATAGTGGTCTTTGGCATGTACAATTGTCTCCAAGCTCAAAAGGGGGTTAACCAAGGACCCTATTAGGTGGGTTTCAACTTCTAAAGGGGGCGACATGTCCATGTTACATCCATCAAATGGTAGGTGGCATGTAATATAGTGATGGAATGGAATGGGGCATGAGGGCGAAGCTCCGGACCACATGCCATGGTACAAGGGTAGCTATAGTAGGTGTGACTCACATTTGGGTTTATGAGTGTGGGAGGGAGCAATCATGGTACGTGAGTTACCTCGACCTTTGTTTTTCCATTGTTCTTCATATGCCTTTCGCCTTTTATTAATTTTTCCTTATAACTACTCGGGGCTCCAGAGGATGAGAGCATGATGTGTAGGATACAACAACAAATATCCCCTTTAGGTGGGGCATTTCATTGCCCACCAGGGGTTGAGACAATCATGGGTTCCTTAATGATGGAGTGGGCTTGTCTAGGGCCCATAGGAACTAGGTTGATGGCCATCGATAAGGGGTATAACTCATGTAAATTTGGATTTTGCTTACATGCTAAATTTGTATGTCCTCGACCATTTTTTGCATTTTATGGTACAATTTTCTATTGAGAGTGGCTAAATATTCTTTTACTTCTCTTTTTTGTTGCATCAACATCTGAGGCGTCGTTCCAAGTCCGACCCAAGGTGTGGACAAGGGGAGGGGGAGGCATGGTGTTGTAATGAGCGGAAGGGGAGTGATGTATATGGTTTTAGGAAGTAGGACCACAGAACGAAATCGGGGTTTCCCATGTATAGCCATCGCTAAAGCTCAGTAGCCAGTAAAAGAGATTCCATGGGGCTAGAATACAAGTTTAATCGTCCAAAGGTGCAGAGGAGACAAGAGGACAGACCTAGTCCACTTTTCGCTGAATTCCCCCACTAATCTATTCCCAAAAGTGCCCATGATAAGTAAACAAAAATACTTAATCACACAAATGATAAGCCATACCTTCTGGTTTGGAAGGCCCACCTTCAAATATATGATCGTAACAAATGGCACAAGGGTAGCTATAGTAGGGGAGGCCCACACTTGGTTATATGAGTGTAGGAGGGAGAAATCGTGGTATTTGAGTTACCTCCCCCTTTGTTTATCTACCCTTCTTCTTATGCCTTTTTCTTTTTGTTAATTTTTCCTTATAACTACTTAGGGTTCCAAGGGATGAGAGCATGATGTGTAGGATAGAACAACGAATACCCCCTTTAGGTGGGATATTTCATTGCCGACTAGGGGTTGGGACAATCATGGATTCCTTAATGATGGAAGGGGCTCATCTACAGTTGGTATGAACTAGCGTGATGGCCATTGATAAGGGATAAAGCTAATGTTTGGCTTTTTCTCACGTGCTAAATTTTATGTCTCGACCATCTTTTGCATTTTATGGTACAATTTCCTATTGAGAGTGGCCAAATATGCTTTTACTTTTCTTTTAACTGCATCAACCTCCGGGCCATCGTTCTATGTTCGACCAAAGTTGTGGACAAGGGGAGAGGGGGGGCATGGGGTTGTCAATTAGCGGAAGGGGAGTGATGTATATGGTTTTGGGCAGAGTGACCATGCAACCAAAATCAGGGTTTCCCATGTAGTGCCATCCCTAAAGCTCAGCAGCCAGTAAAAGAGATCCCACGGGACTAGAATACAAGGTTAACCATCCAAAGCGGCAAAGAAGACAAGAGTATAGACGTAGTCTACTCTTTCTGCCAAATCCCCCCACTAATCCATGCTCAAAAGTGCCAATGATAAGTAAACAAAAATACTTAATCACACAAATGATAAGCCATACCTTCGGGCTTGGAAGGCCCACCTTCAAACATACGATCATAATAGATGGGTGAGGGACCAAGTGGTTGGCTCGTGGTGTAGAAAATGGCACATTGAGTTATTTGGTGGTTGCAAGGGGCTGCTGGTTGTCAATTGAGGACTAGCTAGGAGGAATTTTTTTCCCATATGGATATCTCCCACAAAGTGGTGGGTAACAAGGCTCACACTCTGTCTTTTTAACCATTAATATATTCTCAACTTATTGAGGTATGTTATGATTCGCATAAGTTTTTCTAAGTGGCTAGCTAGATCATATTGTGGCTCGATTTCTATTGGCTTGCATGACATTACTTTTTATTGGCTCGTATGGCTTCACTTTTCTATTAGCTCATAGGGCTTCAGTTTTCTATTGGCTCGTATGGCATCACTTTCTTTTGGCTCGCATGGTATCGCTTTTCTATTTGCTCGTATTCTACAGTGTCATCACTCTAGCGTCCCTACATTGTGGCATCCTCATCGCATTAGTGGCATCACATTATACAGTATGACATCACATCACTAGCATCACATTATATAGTGAGTCATATTGCATTTAGTGGCATCACATTATATAGTGAGTCATGTAGCATTTAGTGGCATCACATTATGTGGTATGACATCTCATTATGTAGTATGGTATCGCAATCCTCATGGTGGCTCATTCTTAGCGTCGCTAGACTTATTGTCACATCGCTTGGACTTCTAGTGACTTGTTCTTGGCATCAATGACATCACTTGGACTTCGAGTGACTCGTTCTTGGCATTTGTGACATTGCTTGGACTTCGAGTGACTCGTTCTTGGCATCCGTGACATCGCTTGGACTTCAATGCATCAAATTACCTCATAGTGGCTCGTTCTCAGTATTATTGACATCGTTTGGACTTCTATGCATCAAATTACCTCACAGTGGCTTGTTCTTGGCATCAATGACATTGCTTGGACTTCTATGCATGGATTTACCTCACAATGGCTCGTTCTTAGCATTAGTGACATTGCTTGGACTTTTGTGCATTGAATTATATGATGGTGACATCGCTTGACTTCTATGGTTCACAACTTTGCATATGATCTTTGAAACTTGCATTCTATATGGTAGGTCGCATTATATTTCTCTATGAAATCAATAGGAATATGACCTATAATATATGACTGTTCAATGTGTGGCAGTAATGCTTGTTCAGTCGTGAGATAGTAACCCTGGTTAAGTAATGTATGACAATGACAAGGTGTCTCTTGTGTTCATATGACTATATATTAAGAGTGTGTTCTGTTGACATTTATGTAGTCACGATGACAATTAATTATCTTAATATGAAAGACTTGGCATTAACTTTGTATTTGGCAGTAACCTATTGAATGGCTGTAACCCTCTATATGAGAGTAATATAGTAGTGGACATGACATAACAATGATCTTTGATATCTTGGGATGGCAGTAACTTTCAAGTATGGACAATGAGTTGATAATCTATATGATTGTGAGACAGTGATGGAATGACTTGGAGATATGGCTTTGTCTTTGAAATGTATGTGGACCATGGTATAGCTATGACAATGACATTTGATGTCTATGACAATAACCCTATATGACAATAATCTTGACGGTAACTTTTTGAAATTTCTAAGTCTACTTACTTAGAAACCCTCCATGCACTTTATTTGATTTATTCCTACCTACTTGTGCCGTTACTTAACAAGTTATTTACAATGTAAATACTGAAAATAAACACTAGTGCATGCTCAACATATTACAAGTCAACAACTGAAAGAAACAGAAACAATCACACCAAATGACACCGTTATTTTTGGACCAATGTCCCCAGGAAAACCCACTGTGGGAAAACCGGTGCAACTATCTGGGGGTTTTCTTATTAAGCAATATCACAGTACAATCTGGGTGTCGAAATTGGCCTACCCAACAAAGAATTTCCTTGGCAGTAATACCTCTCAGTTTGAGACAAATTTCCCGACTGAAACCCTAGATAATCCTTTTGGTAGCTCCTCAGCACCAATCTGCCCCAGAAACCCCAACGTCTGCCTTTTTTGGACTACGTCAGCCCCTTTCTGCCTAGCGCTGGCCCTGCATCACCCTGAATGGGTTTGTGTCAGCCTTAGGAGGCCCTGTGTCAGCCTTTTGGCCCTCTGTGTCAGCGATGCTAGCCTCTCTGAAGCACTACGCAGCTCTCAGCTGCCTGTGCGTGGCCCTGCGTGAGTCCTGGCTGCTACTGTGTCACTCTCTCTGGCTCTTGCGCTGCTCTCCCGACACTATCTCTGCCTCTCTGTCTCTCTATACTGAATGCCCCTCAGTTGCAACTCCGATCACTAATTCTATCTCTCTTAGTAAACCCCGCTTTAGAGAATAGAATGACTGATCATTTGGTGTAATCTCCAAGTGACCCTCAAGCCTCCTCTTATACTTTTCTTGTTAACATATCAACGATCGAGATTAAGTCCCTAATCAACGGCTAAGATTAGATTTGGCTTGATCCATGTCTTTTGGACCATTCTAACACAATTTTATATTAATCCACATTAATATTTTAATTTCCCTAAGTTTAGACTTAGGGATTCCATTAAAAATATTAATTATTTTAATATCTCCCAAACTGTTTAGAATCTACCCAAACCCTTTCTAGGTATTGGAGATCTCATGTGCCTTATCCTCTCCACCAATTTTCATGGCTAGAGTACATCCGATGCTACCCCAAATCAACACTCCCTCTTAGCAAGGATTGTGCTCTAGTAATACTCCTCACTGAGCATCAGCTTGATCATCTGGCATTGGTCCCTGTGATGATGCTAGGCCTGCTGCCCAACATCCTTTGCATTGCTGCCCATGGTTCTACCACTGCCACTGCTACATCTATAAGACAGCTCCCTCTGCATCCGTGCTGCTGCTGGCCCTTTTTCCCAAAATTGCATCCTCACTGCACCTCCTCTCATCATGCTGCATCGTGCTGCCCATTGCTGCACTGCAACTTAGTTATTGAGAAGTAAGTAACTGATCTCCCAACTTTGACCTCTCTGTTGGGCTAGAGACACCCGCTGATGCTAAAGCTCCCTCTGTCGCTGACAAGTGCTCCCTCTTTGACCTATGCACTATTGCAACAACTCTCTGCATCTCGCTCCATTGCACACCACTCCGTGCCATCTTGCATTGGTGTAACACTCCTGTGCCTTTTGCACTGCTGCAGCTTGCTAGCCTTGCGATGTGTCAGGACTCCTCCACTATAGCTCTCTCTGTTGCTCCATCTGCATCCATCTCTACCCAACTCAACCACTCCTGCTACTCCTCTTCGTGGCTCCCGTAGCAAGGTCTAATCCAAGAGACTAGGTACCTCGAGGATCCTGCCCTGCATCGCCTGTAGTTCGCCTGACTATAGCTTGATGTCTCCCCACTTCCGCTCAAGTGGTGCGTGTGCACTCATGGCACAGTCATCATTTATCAAAACTTCCGTCTCTGCCCTTACTGGCGCTGCCTTAGTCTCAGAAGACTCTCCCTTACTCTTCTTCCTTGGACACTGGGTCGCATAATGACCCAGCTCCCTATAGTGGAAAGACTTGATCTTGGAGAGATCCTTCTTCTTCTGCTTTTCTTGCTTGCCCTTAGATTCTAGGGCAACATCTTCCTCGTCCTTCTTGACTTTGATCCCCTTGCTGCTGCTACCTGTCTTCGACTGTCGTCTGTTCTCTTCTTGGCGAAGAGCAACCCACATCTCATCCCAAGGTGGAGGTGTCCCTCTACTTAGTATACTCTGGACAAATACCTCCCTGTCTTTTGAGATTGAATTCAGGGCCGTCCTTGCCATCAATTCCTGATCCGGTGTAGCTTCTATAACAGTCAACTAATCTTGGATCTCGTTTAGTCCTCCGAGGAAGGTGTCAATCGGTTCTCCCTTCTTCATCTTATACGACCTCAACTGATTATCTAGTAACATTCTTCTCTGCACTGAAGTATGCTGGTACAATTTCTCGAGGGCCTCCCACATCTCATATGCCGTTCCCTTCTCGGCAATGTATGGTACTGCATGGTCCTTGACCCCATCAAGGATGATGCTCTTCGCCCTCGCCATTGCCTCCTCATACTTGTTGTTGTCATTGGGGTCGACTAAGATAGCGATAACCTTCAAGGCAAAGTTCTTGACACGATTTCTGTCAAGTATGGATAAGATTCTGGCCTTCTAGACTGCGAAGTTCGACGCTCTGTCCAGTCTATCCTGGTCTCTTACTCCGTGTAGTGCCATGATGCTCTTTTACTTCCCTCCTGGAAGTTATCTGTTCGACTCCTCTGAGTCTCTACTTCCCGTCTAGAAGTTCTGTTCTGGACCGCCTCTGGGTCCCGATTTCCCTCTTGAAAATCCTTTTGTCGATGTCGAGATGCCCCCTACTCTGATCGTTTGTGCAACCAGACCATTGATCCAGGTTCCTCGACTAGAAACCCTCGATAACAACTCCCTCCTCTTGGCCTTGCTCTGTTAGGCACTGTTCTGACTACATCTCCTCACCAGCTCCATTTTGCAATATTCCCACAACCTTCTAAACCCCAACAACCTGAAGGTGAGAGCTCCTAGGCTCTGCGCAATCTCGGCACCAACAACACAACCTCGTCAACAACTGTATTAGCCCTCCTAGCTTCTGCGTGGCTCTGCGTGAGGCTCCCTTTGCCTTACTTAGCCTCTGAACGGCCTCTTCCTGGCTCACCCTTGATGATGCAGGCACTGCATCACCCTTCCCTTGTTGCTGCTCTGCTAGAAACAACTTCTGTCGTCGCGGGATAGCTGTGTTCTGTTGCTATTGCTCTGCTCGACTGATGTCGTCAGTCCTCCTGTGATTTGCAATCACGTTCTGATACCATGTTGAAGTTTCTAAGTCTACTTAGTTAGAAACCCTCCATGCACTTTATCTGATTTATTTCTACCTACTTGTTCTGTTACTTAACAGGATATTTACAATGTAAATACTGAAAATAAACACTAGTGCATGCTCAACATATTACATATCAACAACTGAAAGAAACAGAAACAATCACACCAAATGACACCGTTATTTTTGGACTAATGTCCCCAACCCACTGTGGTAAAACCGGTACAACTATCTGAGTGTTTTCATATTAAGCAATATTAGAGTACAATCTGGGTGCTGAAAATGCCCTACCCAACAAGGAATTTCCGTGGCAGTAATACCTCTCAGTTTGAGACAAATTTCCCGACTGAAACCTCGGATAATCCTTCCGGCAGCTCCTCAGCGCCAATCTGCCCCAGAAACCCCAACGTCTGCCTTTTCTGGACTGTACTGGCCCCTCTGCCCAAAGTTGGCCCTGCGTCACCTTGAATGGGTCTGCGTTAGCCTTAGGAGGCCCTGCGTCAGCCTTTTGGTCCTTTGCGTCAGCAACGCTGGCCTCTCTGAGGCTCTGCGTAGCTCTTGGCTGCCTCTGCGTGGCCCTGCGTGAACCCTGGCTGCTCTGCGTTTCTCTCTTTGGCTACTGCACTGCTCTTCTGACACTATCTCTGCCTCTTTGTTTCTCTGTATTCAATGCCCCTAAGCTGCAACTCTCGATCACTAATTCTATCTCTCTTAGCAAACTCTGCTCTAGATAATAGAATGATTGATCACTCTGGTGTGCTCTCTAAGAGACCCTCAAGCCTCCTCTTATACTTTTCCTGTTGACATATCAATGATCGAGATTAAGTCCCTAATCAACAACTAAGATTAGATCTGGCTTGATCCATGTCTTTTGGACCATTCTAAAACAATGCATATTAATCCACATTAATATGTTATTTTCCCTAAGTTTAGTCTTAAGGACTCCATTAAAAATATTAATGATTTTAATATCTCCTAAATTGTTTAAAATCTGCCCAAACCCTTTCTGGGTATTGGAGATCTCATGTGCCCCAACCTCTCCACCAAACTTCGTGGCTAGAGCACATCTGATGCTACCCCAAAACACCATAACTTTGATATGGCAATAAACTTTGGCAAATGGCAGTGTATTAATAACAATGATGGATGGCAGTATTATAACAATGATGTATGGAATACTGTGTCACTGGATTGGCCCTAGGTGGCCCATTGTGATTGATGACGATGTCTATTGATCATTGTACTTTGTATCTTAGCTGAACATTTGATGAATATCTAATAGAAGAAAAATCTGGTTGCGTTTTCCCCCTTGTGGGGTTTGGCCCTAGTCTCTAACCTAAATTTTGGTGTCTTTATTGTGTATGCTTTGCTTCTATTGTTCCTTACTGTTCCACTGCATTGTTGATGTTGTTGTTCTCTCTACATAATTGCTAATGATGTTATGATATGGGGTGAATATAATGTGTAAATGATAAAAAAGTTTGAAATGCAATTATCTTCAGCCAAGAACAACCTAGCCTTAAAAATTAACATGGGATCATGGTTGGGCCAGAGAAAAGTCATTGAATATCACCCCCATGAAGACACCTATGATGAAGTTCGTGATCAAAGCAAAGTGAAAGGGATGAACATGGAAAAGAGCTAAAAACAATGCTAGGGTTTGAAGGAAACCCTATGGGACTCTTTCTATATAGAAGCTAGGGTTTGGAGAAACCCTAGGAGTTGCCTTTGATATGGTAGAGGCATGTGTTCTACGATATTGGAACCCTAGTATAATTTAGATACGATGTGATTAGTTTAATGACATTCGATCATTCAAGTACTTGTGACAGGTTCAAAGAAACCTAGATGGATTTTATTCCTATCAAATAGGAGATGATATGTTACAGATCCAGTACATTGATAAGTTGGGCTTGGTTGTCGATGTAAGAGATCAAGGAGACAGGTGGTACTCAAGAGGATGCATTTCTTCTGAAGACGACATTGTCATATGGTTGATGGTCCGTGGTGCGAGTTCAAGAGGGAGCTGATAACTTGCTACAACCCTAGTTAAAGATAAGTACTTTCAAAGGTTCATGTTTAGATTTATTGTTTTTAGATCATTGCTTTTTCTTCCTGCATAAAGATTTGAATGCTTCTTTCACAAACTTCTTGGATGAGGATGTGATCACGGAAAAGTAGATCCTGAGGATCATCAACATGTAGAATAGTGCAAGAAGAGTATGCTCCAAGAGGGCATTGGCGCAGGATAATGAAGAAGCCACCCGCCTATCTAGAAAAAGGATGACAGTCCTGCCTCGTCATTAGGTATATCAGATGGATGTAAAGATCTAGTCCTCCATATAGAGAATGAGAAGGATGCAAAACCATCCCATGATTAGAGTAATCACTTGAAAATTGGACAAGAGCTCATCCCTTTAAGGAAGTATCCCTATCTCTCAGGATGATATGTATGATTGAAGAGGCTTCCCATTCAAAAGGAGTACACTATCATGTAGCAGTCAAACGAGATGTTCTAAGATAAGAAGATGCTGAGAGTTGTATGTCCTTCATACAAAGACCATTCTTAATGACAAAGATATAGCATTGTTAGATGCTTATGTGATATTAAGTGCAACAATAATAAGAAAGATGCTCTCAAAGGGAGAGGACTGTGATAAGATCCCAACTGCAATGCACTATTATCAGATTGGCTTCCTTCATACTAAGAGCTACCTCAGAGGCACATGAGATGGGACTCATGATTATAGATTGAAGAAAGTCCTATGTGGACCCAAGTTAGTCCCCTAGATTCATGGACAGCTGATGCAAATTCCATCGCTTCTTCAAGGTTGAAGATATATATTTGATATTTGGTTTCATATATGTTGACAATTTATTTTTGATAGGATCAGTTCATCTTAGTGTTTAGTGATGGAGGGAGTTGGCCTTTGAGCCCAAATGATCAACATCTTGAGATGAATAGTGTAACAGAGAGATGATGTGGACTGAAGCAGTGGAGGGAGACTCCTCTTTAGATATAGATTTGATGGATCCTATGATGAGCAGACAACTAGATAGATCCTTGCTTTGGATTATGTCCTTCAAACCCAATAGAGTGTGGTCATGTATATTCGGTTGCTGCTAAATATGCGGTGAGATATCTACATGAAACTATTAATCATGGACTAAGACACATTGCCAACAACTTGATGGATACATCGATGCTAATTGAGACTAAAAATATTGTTGACAGGAAAAGCACATCTGGGAGCTGTTGTAGCTCGGGATCTGCGATGATTTCTTGGATGAGTCGGAAACAAAAGTCTGTTGATTTGAGTACAACTGAGGCAGATAAAAGTTTTGCTGGCATGACTAGTTGTGAGGCTATGTGGTTGAGAAAGATCTTATGAGAGCTGTTTGAGCATGTGTTGGGCACGATTAAGATTGGGATCTAACTTTTAGAGAATCTCGATTCCCATGATCGACAACAAGTCCAAGCATTTTGAGATTAGATATCACTATATGTGGGATATGTTGTAGAGGGAGCAGTGAGGCTTCGATGTTCATTTGTTGTGAAATTAAAGCAGTGAGGCTTCAACAAATGAGCTAGTTTTTGACATTCTTACCAAGTTTTTGCCGAAAGGGAAGTTCTTGGTCTTCATAGAGCAGCTTAGACTGGTGGATGTGACGCTCCTAGGACAGGGCCACGACTGATCAAGACACCGAGTTATGCTCTTCCCCCTATTTGAGCTCCTAGGGAGAGGAATGGAGCCAGAGAGCTGCTGGGGTTGAGGGATCTCGTGGACAATAGGTGTGTTTGATCCTTACCTCATGGTGAGTGTGTATCTCCCCTATTGTCATTATGGGGCATGTCTGGTCGTTATCAGAAATGGTAAGTGTGTATCTCTCCCTACTGTCAAGTCTGGGACTTAACCAAGTATACCCCAATAGGAATCCTACCCACAAGTTGGGCTTGTCGGGATTGCCACCCATCTGGCCAATGGGTGAGGAGAGTTCGATGTGTCTGAACCTTACCACTTGTGGTAAGTTTGTGTCTCCCCCAAGTGCCTTGACTGTGTTTGATCCTTACCTCTCATGGTAAGTGTGTATCTCCCCCAAGGTGGTGGATGCTGGTGTTCTACCACTTGATTCTTGAGGATCAAGGTGAGAAGATTAATAGACATTAGGATAGTGTGTGATCCTTACCTCCCATGATAAGTGGTATCATGAGAGCTGTTTGAGCATGTGTTGGGCACAATTAAGATTGGGATCTGACTTTTAGAGAATCTCGATTCCCGTGATCGACAACAAGTCCAAGCATTTTGAGATTAGATATCACTATATCTGGGATATGTTGTAGAGGGAGCAGTGAGGCTTCGATGTTCATTTGTTGTGAAATTAAAGCAGTGAGGCTTCAACAAATGAGGTAGTTTTTGACATTCTTACCAAACCTTTGCCGAAAGGGAAGTTCTTGGTCTTCATAGAGCAGCTTGGACTGGTGGATGTGACGCTCCTGGGACAGGGCCACGACTGATCAAGACACCAAGCTATGCTCTTCCCCCTGTTTGAGCTCCTAGGGAGAGGGATGGAGCCAGAGAGCTGCTGGGGTTGAGGGATCTCATGGACAATAGGTGTGTTTGATCCTTACCTCATGGTGAGTGTGTATCTCCCCTATTGTCATAATGGGGCATGTCTGATCATTATCAGAAATGGTAAGTGCGTATCTCTCCCTACTAGAGGGATCTCGTGGACAATAGGTGTGTTTGATCCTTACCTCATGGTGAGTGTGTATCTCCCCTATTGTCATTATGGGGCATGTCTGATCGTTATCAGAAATGGTAAGTGTGTATCTCTCCCTACTATCAAGTCTCGGACTTGACCAAGTATACCCCAATAGGAATCCTACCCGCAAGTTGGGCTTGTCGGGATTGCCACCCATTTGGCCAATGGGTGAGGAGAGTTCGGTTTGTCTGAACCTTACCACTTGTGGTAAGTTTGTGTGTCCCCCAAGTGCCTTGGCTGTGTTTGATCCTTACCTCTCATGGTAATTGTGTATCTCCCCCAAGGTGGTGGATGCAGGTGTTCTACCACTTGATTCTTGAGGATCAAGGTGGGAAGATTAACAGGCATTAGGATAGTGTGTGATCCTTACCACTCATGGTAAGTGGTATCTCGCCTATTGACATTGGATTTAGGGTGGTAGATTTATCTCCTGTATGATGATTCTTCTTCTTTATATTGAGACATCGTTGTTTAGCTAATGATCAAAGTAGACAAGTTGAGACAAGATTTGATAAGATGGATATCTTGGTGGTGCGACTGAGAAGAAGGTCATTAAGCTTGACTTGGAGACTTGTAGGGTCTAGAGGATCTTTTGATGTCCCCTACTGTCGGTTGTAGATTATTCTTCTTGTATGAAACGAGACGAAATGAGATGATAAGTGAAGAGACATGATGTAGCAATGATGTGACATCTGAGATGAGACTTATGATGCAGATGGAAATTCCTCCCTCGTTGAGAGGGAGTGTTGAATATTGGGGCAATTATGGGATGAATTTCCCCATTGGAACCCAAAGAGCCTAAAAGAAGCCCAAATTCCCTAAAGAGAATTCAATTGGAAGAAAGAAATATTATTATTTAATATGGCACAAAATTTGGGCAAAGAAATCATTAAGGAAAAATATATGATTATGAGTAAAATTTGAATTTGTGGTTTCTCGCTCCAAATAAGTCAAGTCGCATTGACCTTTGAAGGCATCTTGAGCGTATATAAAAAGAGGATCGATCCAACTCCAAATATGGAATTCAGATCTCACAATGAAAATGGTTCGAGGTTACTTTATGAAATCATGTGAAAATCAGTGGCTCTTTTTTAATCTAAGGCTCAATTATATAATGGTCTCTGTGGTTCAATTTGATATGTGAGGCTCACACTCTGTCTTTGTAACCATTATTATATTCACAGTATGACTCGCATAAGTTTATTTCAGGTACGCTGTGACTTGCGTAAGTTTCTCTGAGTGGCTTGGTAGATCATATTGTGGCTCGATTTCTATTGGCTCGTTTGGCATCAATTTCTATTGTTTCGAATGGCTTCGGTTTTCTATTGGTTTGTATGGATTTGCTTTTCTTTTGGCTCATATGACAACACTTTCTATTGGCTCGCACGACATCGATTTTCTATTTTGTTGTATTGTACAATGTCATCACTCTAGCATCGCTACCCTGTAGCATCCGCATCACATTACTGGCATCACATTATACAATATGACATTGCATCGGTGGCATGACATTATACAGTGAGTTGTATCACATCTGTGGCATCAAATTATACAGTATTGCATCACATTAGTGGCATTGCATGATACAATATGGCATTACAATACTCACAATGACTCATTCTTGGCGTCGCTAGACGTACAGTGATATCGCTTGGGCTTCCAGTGACTCGTTCTTTGCATCAGTGACATTGCTTGGACTTCTGTGCATCAGATTACCTCACAGTGGCTCGTTGTTGGTATCAGTGACATCGGTTGGACTTCTGTGCATCAGTTTACCTCACAGTGGCTTGTTCTTGGCATCAGTGACATCACTTGGAGTTCTGTGCATGGATTTACCTCACAGTGGCTCATTCTTGTTATTAGTGACATAGCTTGGACTTTTGTGCATTGAATTATATGATGGTGACATCACTTGACTTCTATGGTTAACATGTGATCTTTGAAGCTCACATTCTAAATGGTAGCTCGCATTATATTTCTTTGTGACCTATAATATAATTATATATGACTGTTCAATGTGTGACAGTAATCCCTGTTCAATGGTGAGATAGTAACCCTGGTTAAGTAATATATGACAGTGACAAGGTGTCTCTTGTGTTTAAACTTTATGTGACTATGTATATTCAGAGTGTGTTCTATTGACAATGTTGTAGTCACGATGACGGATAATGATCTTAATATGGCAGATGTGGCATTATTATTAACACTGTATTTGGCAGTAACCTTCTTTATGACAATAATAGTGTAGTGAACGTGACATAACAATGATCTTTGATATCTTGGCATAGTAGTAACTTTGAAGTATGTACAATGAGTCGATAATATCTATGACAGTGAGACTGATGGCATGACATGGAGATATGGCTTTGTCTTTGAAATGGATGTGGACCGTGGCATAACTCTGACAGTGACATTTGATGTTTATGACAGTAACCCTATACGACAATGATCTTGATAGTGACCTTGATATGGCAGTGTATTCATAACAGTGATGGATGGCGGTATTATAACAGTGATGGATGGTATACCATGTTGCTGGATTGGCCCTAGGTGGCCCATTGTGATTGATGATGATGTCTCATGATCAGTGTACTTTTTATCTCAGCTGAACATTTGATGAATATCTAACAGAAGAAGAATCTGGTTGGGATTTCCCCCTTGTAGGGTTTTGCCCTGGTCTCCGACCTAAATTCTGGTGTCTTTATTGTGTATGCTTTTGTTCTGTTGTTCTTTACTGTTCCGCTGCATTGTTGATGTTGTTGTTCTATCTACATAAATTGCTAATAATGTTATGTTTTTATGGGGTGAATGTAATGTGTAAATGATGAAAAGGTTTTAAAATGCAATTATCTTCAGCAGAGAACAACCTAGCCCTAAAAGTTACCATAATGCAGGAGTCTTCTGAATTTTGTTATAGTGCATTTTTGGATTTCTTAAATGAAACTGACATCTAGGTCCTACTTGACATTTAGTTTGCAGATACTTAACGTAGAGTTGAAAAGTGACAGTTAAGGGACTTTTCTTTGCTTAGTTGTCCAACTCTGTACCTTTCCTAGAATATGTAAAGAAATATTTTAGCATTTAACATTGAATATCGGCATGTGTTTGTAATTTGTTTACTGCAGTTGCAATAGTTTAGTTGAAGGAATGAACTACATTTGAGTTGCATTATTTTAGAAGCTATTTGATTTTAAGGAAACATTAGATAAAGAAATGTAAACAAGGTCTTATTTTAAATGAAGAGAAGGCTTAGTTGATAGCTATGATTTGTGTAAAGCGAGATTTAGTTTTGTGCTCGGTTACAAAATAAAGTTGTCTTGGTCTGAGAGTTTTGCTGATAGTGTTATTGGAAATGGAATGACATCTTTTTATAAGTTGAATTGTCATTCAATCTAAACTTTTGGAGAAATCATGTTTGAAATCCAGGTAAGGGAAGAGAGTAATTAGGAGTGAGATTATTTTGTTGGTTCCTCTTCAACTATGTAATCCTTTTACTAGATCTACAGATAAAAGGTGATGTTAACACTAAGTAGATGAAAAATTATAGTTGTATTGTACAGGAGAAACCATTTTATTTCTACTATTATTATTTATAAAATACTTTGGATGTTGAAGCTAGTATCTGTTTTAGATAGCTTTTATTTGGTTATTCTAAATTGTATAACGATGTACATCCTTGTACATTTTTTTTTCTACAACAGGTAGTATTGACACTTATTATTGTGTTGTTTTTGCAGTTTTGGACCTCTGTAAAATATTTGTAGCAAAAGGAGGAAGAACACAGTTAGTTATGGCTTTGATTATATATATAGTACGATACGTTCTTGTCAATCACGGGAATTGGAAATACAAGCTGAGATACGAGCGATGGCAGATAACATCAAAGGTTTGTCTTAATTTGATGCCCATTATTTCAGACCTAACTTTGACACCATAGAAGAGCTTTTCTTTAGTAACTGTATTAGCAAAATTTATTCATGTTTAAAGCCTAAGTTACGAGGAAATGGAAACGGATACAGATCCAGATTCGGATCTGGAGACAGATCCAACAGATTTTTGAAAGTCCAGGATCTGGATACAGTGGGGAAATGGCACATACGAAAAATACAATAATATTTTTTTTTTTTAATTTACCAAAGGAAAAAGGTTTTCAAAGTTAAAAACCACAATCATTCATGACTCAAAACATTAGAACTGAAATCATTAAATAACGTATAAATCTGAAAAGTGAAATCATGATACATCATGCTTTATACAAAAAGGATAATTGTAAATACAAAAATGGGTATCTCATCAATGGTCACTCTATTGATATGATGATGTCGAATAGGTCTGACTACATGTCGAAAAATGGGTCTACATGCTTATAATTTGAATATTTCAACTCTACATCATGAGCATCTTGTCATCTTCCATGAAATTAGCCTCAAAATCTAAAAATCCCCATCTAGTTACAATTGTATATGAATGTTATACACTATTTGAGAACATGCTATAATCTATGTGTCATATTGTTCGAAGAGGACTCTTCATCTAGAGTTGGATGGGATTGATCTAATTAAATTATTATTGACACAACCATCCTTTGTACACTATATATAATTATCCATGTATTGTCTCAAAGCTTTCATGTTAGCATTATAAAAAATAAAAAATAGAAAATATGATGTGTCAGACCTTTCCTACTAGCATTAGCATGTGCTATACAGCCTATAGGTAATTAATGTCTTACTTATACGACTGTACGGCCTATAAATTACTAATAAGTAATTTAGTTAGAAATCTGAAGAGTATTTGCTTTTTATGGTTTCAAATAGGTGGCAAACGTCCTTAAAAAGATAAGAAGCTAAAACTCTAATGTCATTTGCTTGGGATCTAGCATTTGAGGGCTAGTTGGCACGCGATCCGTTTTGGTAGCATGGGATACGTTTCCAGGTTTGAAGGATCCGTCTATGTGGCGAATCCTATCTGTATATGGGTAAATCTGTATCCGTATCTGTATCTGAAACATAGATCTGCTGATCCAGCATCGAGACCCTGTGGATCTGGTAACACAGATAAAAGCTTTTTACTAAAATTTAGCCATTTAACTGTTACTTAGAAAGTGTCAACTTTTAAGCGGGGGATCAAAAGTTAGTGATTTAACTCTTACTTGGAAAGTGTCAACTTTTAACGTCTTGGAACGATACCCAAAACTAGCGCTGCCTTATATTCTCTTAGGTCTATTTTGCACTTGGAGTACTTTGTAGCATTGTGCTTTTTGTTTATGAAATTACCTGTAATACTGGTAGAAGTTGGGAATCATTTCATTTATCATTATCATGGTTTATATTCCTGAAGAGGTTAGCTGGTGTGATGGAAATTTTCTTCTATGTTTTTATATTTGTAATTCTCCAATTTCTCTTCAAGGGTCTTCTTCATTGTGAGTGTATGGCAGTGGTGTACAGGTTTTGAAGCAAAGCTAGTGTCTAGAAGCATTCTTTTGATTAAATTGGAAGCTAGAGAGGTTGGCCTTGTTGTTGCACTAGTGATTCCTTGTAAAGCTTGCAAGTGGTTTTGTTGTTCGGTTGATTATAATAGCATTCCATTTCATTCCTCTAGAATTGACTTAAATTGAAATAACTCCATAGCTTGTAGCTGTCCAAACAGAGCAATCATAGAACTGCTTTAAAATGTCAATAATTAAGGGCTAAGGCATACGTGCAATAGGACATGGACTTTGTTAAAGTAAATGATTATAATGGCCATATCTGAGAGTTAAATAATGTACTTTTTGTCAGAATATCACTTTATGTAACGTGTTAATGATTTTTCATATGTCATGTCTTAGTGTAAGGTATGTTATTAATTAATTACTGTTGAATTGTGTGATATGCCTCTGTCACTTACTTATAGTGGCATTAAACCGTTGAATAAAATCAAGAAAATATCTTCTCTCTATTTCTTTCATATTATTTGTCTTTGTTTACATGGAACTTTGACTTGCTATTTATAGCTACAAATGAAAGAATAGAAGGTGGCATGATGAGGGAATGTGAAGGATTGTGAGAAGCATGAAAAAGGAGTTTAAGGGACTCTTCTTTTCATTTCAAAGCAAAGTTGACACTGGCTTGATATATGCTGACCAACTAAGAGTTTTGAATTATTTCTTATGAATTGATTCTTATGAAGTTCCTATTGTTTATATACCTAGATATACAAAAAGATAATAAATACATGTATAGTC
This sequence comes from Pinus taeda, assembly GCA_000404065.3. NCBI lineage: Eukaryota > Viridiplantae > Streptophyta > Pinopsida > Pinales > Pinaceae > Pinus > Pinus taeda. Next base: position 267,638 of record APFE031513410.1, read on the forward strand.
ATGATCCATGATTGCACATAAAAAAGGAAGTAAAAAAACGTGAATAGGGAAAGATGACAAAAATTTACTAAGTGAGGCTTGGCAAGGCAGATGGTGAAGCATGAGAGATAGAAATAGAGTTCTTGTGGAAGATTGTGAAATTTTGTTTTTATTCTGTTTTGTGGATAGGCGTTTTGTAGGAATTGTTATTACAGAATCTAGCATGCTAGTGCAAAGCCTCACTAAAATTTCTATATTGAGAGCAACAATGGGAGAGTTACAATTGTCACCTCAACAACTACTTTTCTCATTTTTATAGTTGGATACAATCCCCACATGGGAGGCTTCCTCGGTAGATCTTAGGGAGATCAAGAGCAAATAGACTAGGCTAAATTCCTGCTGAGAGTTCTATGACAATATCTACCCAGGGACACGTACGCAATGATTAAGGTTTTGGTTGATTTAAGGTGTAAATTCAAGAGAGCCGGTTCAAAAGTTTCTATAGCTAAATCTAGAGGGCTTAGTTTCACCAATAAAAACTCAAATAGGTTCCCAAATGTTAGTTAGCATCGGATGTGCTCTAAGCCTCAAATTTTGCAAGGAGGCTTGGGCACAGGTATTCCGAAGAACCCAAAAAGCGTTTAATATTAGTCAGTAAGACAGGGACGAAGACACAACCTAGCAGAAGGAGCAACGCTGGGCAGATTGATGTTGGGAGAGGCAGCGCTGGCCTGAGTGATGCAAGCATTGCGCAGGCCAATCTAGAGGGCTGAGAAATTTATGCTCAACAAGTCAGAGAAATTGATGCTGGGCAAGCCAGAGAGATGCAGAGGCACAAGGAACCTCTCTCTTGGGTCAGACACTTGTTCAGGAATGCCTATAAATATTTCTCAGTTCTATATTGCTGGGTCAAATTTTGTACATGTTAATTTTTGTTGAAGAATAATAAAACCCTCATCTGTTGCATTGGTTTTCTCACATTGGATTTTTCTGGGGACAATTGTCCAAAAATAACCATGTCATTGTGTTTGTATATGTGCTGACATTTTACTTGCATTTAATTTCTGCAATGTTTTAATTGTGAAGGCTGCAGTAGAATATGTTTCGATATTTTCTGTAAGAATACATTAGATAGCTTATCTCTGAGGTAATAAGGGGAAGAAGTCATATTAATCACTGTAGTGGTATTTCCCTTTTAGAAATTTGGACACCAAACACATTCCATCAAGTAATATAATTTGCTATTATAAACTAGAGTTTCAATCAATTGTTTATAGTATTCAAATATTTTATAACAACAATCGACAAATAGTCCCATAATCTATGATAACCTAGTGAAAATTAAGGCTATTAAATGATAAAACAAGAGAATGAATTACAACAATTTTTCATGTTGGAAAATAGATATAACAACAAGAAAATCGCTAGACATCAACCCTAATTTATAGCTGAAAAATGCAAGTAAAATAATATTTTTCGATTTCCAAATGAATGCATACAAATCCTAACACTCAGACAATAAGGTCCAAGGTAAATAATGTTGGAAAATGATGATTTTGCTGTAATATAACCCTAATTTACCCTAGAAACATAAAAATAGAAGTATTTAGGGTTTTATTTATTTAAGGGATTGGCACAAGAGATAAGATTTCCTGATCAAGTGTTAATGGAGTAGAGTAAAAACCTATGGAAGAATAAAGATGGAAGCAAATTCAAAGAGAATGAGGAAGACAAGCTTGTGTTCAGAACTTCCTCACATCTTTATCTCTAATGCCCTTCTATTTTCTTTGGAAATTCAAAGGGAGGAAGCGAAACCTAGGTTCCTGAAGAGAAATTGATGAAAATAATGTGCAATGAGATTTTAGAGCCTTAAAACATGAACAGAACTCTAGTGAAAATTTCATTAAACGTTAATTCATCAAAATGTACAAGATGGATGGAGATAATTTAAAATAAATTAGCACATATTATCCAAGAATCGCCGATAATCATGCAAGAGAGAGAACCATCCAACTAACATCATCCATAAGTAGTATGCTCAACTAGTGCTCCATAGCGCACAAGAGAAAAAAGACAAGTAGCTAGTGCATGTGATCTTTGTGAAAATTTCTGAATCTAACACATCAGAAACCCCTATTGCAATATCTGGTTTATTATCTCCTACTTGGTTTTTACATTAACAAGTTATTTAATAATATAAACATCGAAATAAACACAATTGCAACCTTCACAAGCATATAGATCAACAACTGAAATAAACTGAGAGAACACAAGGGACACCGTTATTTTTGGACAATCGTCCCCGAAAAAACCCAATGCGAGAAAACCAATGAAGCAGATAGGAGGGTTCTATTATTATGCAGTTTCTGGATACAATTACGGTGCCAGAAATGGCTCACACTTCAGAGATTTTCCTTGGTAGAAACGCCTTGCTCCGGAGATAGATATTCCGACTGATTAGCAACCAGATGAACAATCCTACGGTGACTTCGACTGTTCCTCAACTGGACAACGAAAACTGCTCCAAGGTTCTCTCTGGAACTGCGTCACCCTCTAGGGCTCTGCGTCTGCCTTTCAGCTCTTAGTCTGCCCCACAAAAACACCACATCGCAACTCTTTCTGTCGAACGTCAACTCTGCTAGCCTCTGCGTCTCCCTGCGTCAGTTTCTCGGTCTCCTATGTCACCAACACTGGCCCTCCAAACCGCTGCATCAACTCTGGCTGCCTCTGCATCAACCTAAGCTGCCTCTGTACTGTCTCTCCAACATTATCTCTGCCTCTCTACTATGTATTTTCGACATTTTGCCGAATTGCCCCTCACTGCAACATATTGCTAACTCGATTTCTCAGCAAACCGTGCCCCAGAAAATCGAATTCACTGATCAGATTGGTGTGTCTCCAACTGACCCTCAAGCCTCCTTGTATACGTTTCCTGTTGACAATTCAACGATCAAGATTAAGTCCATATTCAACAACTAAAATTAGATCTAGCTTGTTCCTCGTTATTTAGAACTTTCTCGCCCATATTATATTAATACCCATTAATATTTTAATTTTCCTAAGTTTATACTTAGGAACCCCATTGAAAATATTAATTATTTTAATATGTCTCCATTTGGGTGGAATTTCTCCAAACAATTTTTGGGTCTTGGAGATATCATGTGTCTTAGCCTCTCCACCAATTTTCATGGTTAGAGCACATCTGATGCTACCAAAAATCAACACTCCTCTTAGCGAGGAATGTGCTCTAGCAATGCTTCACCACAGAAACATCATGTTGATCCTTCGCATTGGTACCTGTGCTGATGCTTGGCCTGCTGCCTCACATCCCCTGCACTGTTGCTTGTTGTATTGCTGACCATGACAGTGCCACTGCCATTGCGACATCTGTATTGAAGCTCCCTCTCAAAATGCTGCCTCATGCTGCCCATAGCACTGCCACTGCTAATTGCTGCACTATAACTTAGTTTCCGAGAAGTAAGTAACTGACTACCCCCAAATATTGACATCCCGGTCAGCCTGGAAGCCTCGTGATGCTGAAGCTACCATTGTTACTATCATTTACTCCCTCTGTTGCCACTGCGTTGCTGCAAACACCTCTATGCTTCTCGCACTATTGCAACCTCCACTGTGCTGCCTCAAGTTTTTGCACTCAAGCACTGGCTTGTTGGTCTATCACACCCTACTCCACCCGACACCTGTGAATATGCTACTGTCGTTATGGGCTCCTGTACCCGAATGTGATCCAAGAGTTTGGGTACGTTAAGGATCTTGCCTGTAGTATGTATTCCTCCTCACTACAACTTGATGTCTCCCCACCTCTTCTCTAGAGGTGCATGAGCACTCATGGCACAATCGTCATCAGTCTCGACATCCTTCTTCGCCTTTATTGGAGCTTCCTTGGAGTCAGAGGCTTCTCCCTTGTTTTTCTTGTTGGGGCACTGAGATGCATAATGTCCCATCTCCCCACAATTGAAGCACTTGACCTTGGAGATGTCCTTCTTCTTCCTCTTTCCTTGCTATCCCGCAGATGCTAGAGCCGTATCCTCCTCCTCCTCTTTCTTGACTCGAACTCCCTTACCACTACTCCTCACCTTGGTTAACCTCCTGATCTCTTCCTGTCGAAGAGTTGCCCACATCTCCTTCCAACTGGGGAGAGTTGCTCTGCCTAAAATGCTTTGAACAAACGTCCCAGTCCTCAAAGACTGCATTTAGAGAAGTCCTGACTAGAAACTCTGGATCCGTTGTAGACTCGACAGAAGTAAGTTAGTCCTGAATTTCTTGCAACCTGAGGAGGAAGAGATCTATCTCCTCTCCCTTCTGGATCTGATATGACCTCAGCTGATTCTCTAACAACATCTTCCGCTACACGTAAGAACCCTGGTATAAGGTGGTTAGGGTCTCCCACATTTCTGTTGCTGTGTTCTTCTCAGCAATATGTGGTATGACATGATCCTTGACCTTGTATAGAATAATGCATTTTGCCTTCGCCTGTGCTTCCTCATACTTATCATTAGCATCAGGATCAACTGGGATAGCTACGGTTTTCAGGGCATAGTCCTAGATGCGATGTTTATCCAGGATTTCCAAGATCCTGGCCTTGCAGATGACAAAATTGGAAGCCCCATCCAGTTTGTCCTGATCCCTCAATCCATTTACGACCATCTCTGCTCCTAGTCTCCCTCTGAGCCTTGACCTCCCTCCTGGAAATCCTTTTGCCAAATGTCGCATCACTGCACTCTACTCCTCCTTTGTTGCTGCAACTCGGATTTGGATTTCTTGGCTAGAAATCTGTTGAGGTAGTGCTTCCCTCTACCTTGGTTCCGTCTTCGTAGACACTGTTCTTCTTCAACTGAAACAACGTCCCACCAACTTCTCAAATCACAATCTGCACAACTCCCTTCGCCCCGACAATTGAAGAATCTGAGCCCTTCAGGCTCTGCGCAATCACGACTTGCGCTGAATCTGCTCCTCCCTGCCATAACCTTGATCCTTCCTGGGTGAGAAAGATTGTCGGGCACCACGTAGGTCTGATCTACCTCTTTCTGCCTATGCGCTGGTCCTCCTCCTGGCTCGAAATGCCGACGTAGGCTCTGCATGAGCCTTTGCATCACCTTTTCTCTTGCCGCTTCAGCTTTGGAACAACGTTGCCTCTTGGAATAACTACTTCTACTGCAATTTTTTCATATATCTTCTGCTGGTGTCTTCAGTCCTTGTGATCTGCAATCGCTATGATACCATGTGAAAATCTCTGAATCTAACACATCAGAAACACCTACTGCAATCTATGGTTTATTATCTCCTACTTGTTATTTACATTAACAAGTTATTTAATAATATAACCTCAAAATAAACACAATTGCAGCCTTCACAAACATATAGATCAATAATTGAAATAAACTGAGACAACAAAAGGAACCCCATTATTTTTGGACAATCGTCCCTGGAAAAACACAATGCGGGAAAACTGGTGCAACAGATAGGAGGGTTTTATTATTATGCAGTTTTGTGAATACAAGTAGGGTGGCAGAAATGGCTCACCCTTCAGAGATTTTCCTTGGCAGAAATACCTTGCTCTGGAGACAAATATTCAGGTTGGTCAACAACCTGATGAACAATCATACGATGACTTAGACTGTTCCTTAGCTGGACATCGAAAGCTGCTACAAGCTTCTCTCTGGAACTGTGTCACCCTCTAGGGTTCTGCATCTGCTTCTCAGCGCTCAGTCTACCCCACGAAAACACCACAACGCAACATTTTCTGCCCAGCGCCAACTCTGCTAGCCTTTGCGTCTGCCCGTGTCAGCTCTGCTAGCCTTTGCGTCTGCCTGCGTCAGCTCTGCCTTAGTTTCTGAACCTCTTGCATCACTAGTGCTGGCCCTCCAAACCTATGTGTCAGCTCTCGCTGCCTCTGCGCTGTCCCTTCAACACTATCTTTGCCTCTCTGCTATGTATTCTCAATCTTCTGCCAAACTGCCCCTCGCTGCAACAGAACAATATCTCGATTTCTCAGCAAACCATGCCCCAGAAAATCGAATTGATTGATCAACTTGGTGTGTCTCCAACTGACCCTCAAGCCTCCTCTTATACTTTTCTTGTTGACAATTCAACGACCGAGATTAAGTCCCTAATCAACGACTAAGATTAGATCTGGCTTGTTCCTCGTTATTTAGAACTTCTTCACCTATATTATATTAATACACATTAATATTTTAATTTTCATAAGTTTATACTTAGGAACCCCATTAAAAATATTAATTATTTTAATATCTCTGCATCCGGGTGGAATTTCCCCAAACGATTTCTGGGCCTTGGAGATCTCATGTGCCTTAGCTTAGCCACCAATTTTCATGGCTAGAGCACATTCAATGCTACCAAAAATCGACAATCTCTAGGTGTGACAATGATCTTAAGAAACTCGACCTCCCTCTATTTATATGACGAAAACAAAGTCAAATTTGTCTAATTTAGTGTAAGTAGCACTACAATAGTATTAAATTATGATTAAAAGTTGGTTAGGTGACAGGTTAGCCCCCAAAACTAGCAAAGTCAATGAATGAAGATAAAAATACACCTCAATTAAGTTTGAACCAACATGTGAGTTAAAATCCCATCAAGGTTGATGTCATCCTCCAAATGTTGATTTGGGGTAGCATCAAATGTGCTCTAGCCACAAAATTTGGTGGAGAGGTTGGGGCACACGAGATCTCCAATACCCAGAAAGGGTTTGGGTAGATTCTAAACTGATCAGGAGATATTAAAATAATTAATATTTTTAATGGAGTCCTTAAGTCTAAACTCGGGGAAAATAAAGTATTAATGTGTATTAATATGAATCTGTGTCTGAATGGTCCAAAAGACATGGATCGAGCCAGATCTAATCTTAGCCGTTGATTAGGGACTTAATCTCGGTTGTTGAGATGTCAATAGGGAAAGTATAAGAGGAGGCTTGAGGGTCACTTGGAGAATACATTAGATGATCAGTTATTCTATTCTCTAGAGCGGGGTTTGCTAAGAGAGATAGAATCAATGATCGGGAGAACAACAGAGGAGCATTGAGTACAAAGAAATAGAGAAGGCAACGATTGTGCCGAGAGAGTAGTGCAATAGCCAAGGAGGGTGACCCAGAGCTAGCAAGGGCTCACGCAGGGCCACGCAGAGGCAACCAAGTGTTGTGCAGAGCACTAGAGGGGCCAACGTAGCTGACGCAGAGGATCCCAGAGCTAACGCATGTCCTCCTGGGCTGACGCAGGCCAAGAAACGCTAGTGCAGGGCCAGTGTGAGACAAAGAGGTGATGAGACAGTCTAGATTGGGCAGACGCTGGGGTTGTAGAGCAGTTTTGTGCTGAGGAGTTGCCAGAAGGGTTTTCCGGGGTTTCAGCCAGCAGATTTCTCTCAAATTGTGAGGTATAGCTGCTAAGGAAATTCGCTGTTGGGTAGGCCAGTCTTGACATCCAGATTGTACTCTGATATTGCGTAATAAGAAAACCCTTAAATAGCTACACCAGTTTTCCCGCATTGGGTTTTTCTGGAGACATTAGTCCAAAAATAATGGTGTCATGTGGTGTGTTTGTTCTTGTTTCTTTTAGTTGCTGATCTGTAATATGTTGAGCATGCATTGGTGTTTATTTTCAGTATTTACTTTGTAAATAACTTGTTAGAGAAAAATAACAAGTAGGTAGGAATAAATCAGAAAAAGCGCATGAAGGGTTATTAAACTAAGTAAACTTAGAAACTTCAACATGGAATCAGAGCGTGATTGCAGATCACAGGAGGACTAAGAGACATCAGCTGAGCGGAGCAATAGCAGTAGAAAACAACTGTCTCAAGGTGACAGAAGCTGTTTCTAACAGCGCAGAGGCCAAGAAGTGTGATGTAAAGCCAACTAGAGCCATGCAGAAGAAGCCGAGAGTTGCGTAGAGCCTCAGAGAGGCTAGCGTTGCTGACATAGAGGGCCAAAGGGCTGATGCAGACCCATTTGGGGTGACGCAGAGCTAGTGTGAGGCAGAGTGGGGCTGACACAGTTCACAGAGAGGCAATTGCTGGAGTCTAGAAGGCTGCAGAAACATTGCGGAGTGGAGCTGGTGAGGTATTGTAGTCAGAACATTTCCTGACAGAGCAAGGCTAGAGGAGTTGTTACCGAGGGTTTCTAACCGAGGAACCTGGATCAACAGGGCAGTTTCACAAGACGATCAAAGTAGGTGGCATCTCGACAAGCGACGGAAGGATTTCTAGGAGGAAAATCAGGACTTAGAAGGAGTCCCGAAGAGAACTTCCAGACAAGAAGTAGAGACTCAGAGGAGTCGAACAAAGAACTTCCAGGAGGGAAGTAGAGGAGTGTCATGGTACTACGCGGGGTAAGAGACTAGGATAGACTGGATGGAGCATCAAACTTCGCAGTCTGGAAGGCTAGAATCTTATGAGTGCTTGATAGGAATCGTGTCAAGAACTTCACCTCAAAGGTTATAGCTATCCCAGTCAAACCAAATGATAACGACAAGTATGAAGAGGCGATGGTGAGGGCCAAGTGCATTATCCTTGATGGGGTCAAGGATCATGTGGTACCACATATAGCCGAGAGGGAAACGACAGTTGAGATGTGGGAGGCTCTCAAAAACCTGTACTAGCATACTTCTGTGCAAAGAAGAATGCTGCTGGAGAATCAGATGAGGTCGTATCAGATGAAGAACGGTCAAACGATTGACACCTTTCTCGGAGGACTGAATGAGATCCGAGATTAGTTGACTGCTATAGGAGCAACCCTGAATGTTGTCTCAGAAGATTGGGAAGTGTTTGTCCAGAGTATCTTGGGTAGAGGTATTCTCCTACCTTGGGACGAGATATGGGCATTTCTTCGCTAGGAAGTGATCAGACGGCTGTCGAAGACAGGTAGCAGCAACAAAGGGATCAAAGTTCAAAAGGAGGAGGAGGATGTGGCCCTAGCATCTGAGGGAAAGCAGGAGAAGCGGAAGAAGAATGATCTCTCTAAGATCAAGTGCTTCCACTGTGAGGAGATGGGTCATTTTGCGACCCAGTGCCCAAGGAAGAAGAGTAAGGGAGAGTCTTCCGAGACTAAGGCAGCGTCAGCATGGGCAGAGAAGGAAGTTTTGACAAACGATGACTGTGCCATGAGTGCACACATGCCACTTGAGCAGAAGTGGGGAGACATCGAGCTATAGTCAGGTGGACTACAGGCAGTGAGGGGCAGGATCCTTGAGGTACCCAACCTCTTGGATCCTTGCTACGAGAGCCTCGACGAGGAGTAGCAGGACTGGTTGAGTGGGTAGAGACGAATGCGGATGGAGCGATAGATAGAGCTACAGTGCAGGAGTCCCGAGACAGTGTGAGGCTAGCAGGTTGTAGCAATGCGACGGGCACAAGAGTGTTGCACCAGTGGTGGACGACACAGAGAGGTGTGCAACGGTGCGAAATGCAGGGAGTTGTTTCAGTAGCGCAGAGATCAGAGTGGGAGCACTTGTTAGCAGTAGAGGGAGCTTCAGCATCAGGAGGGTCTCTAGCCCAATAGGGAGGTCAATTGGAGGATCAATTACTTACTTCTCGGTAACTGAGTTGTAGTGCAACAGTGGGTAGCACGATGCAACATGATGAAAGGAGGTGCAGTGCAGATGCAGTGTTGGGAGAAAGGACCAACAACAACACAGATGCAGAGGGAGCTATCTTACAGATGATGGAGTGGCAGAACGATGGGCAGCAGTACAGGAGGAAGCAATGTAGAGGATGGTGGGCAGGAAGGCCTAGCATCAACACATGTACTGATGCTGGATGATCAGAGTAATACACAGTGAGGAATATTGCTAGAGCACAATCGCTAAGAGGGAGTGTTGATTTGGGGTAGCATCAGATGTGCTCTAGCCACAAAATTTGGATGAGAGGTTGGGGCACATGAGATTTCCAATACCCAGAAAAGGTTTGGGTAGATTCTAAACAGATTCAGAGACATTAAAATAATTAATATTTTTAATGGAGTCCGTAAGTCTAAACCTAGGGAAAATAAAATATTAAGGTGTATTAATATGAATCTGTGTTAGAATGGTCCAAAAGACATGGAACAAGCCAGATAGACTTAGGGAAAAGAAAATATTAATGTGTATTAATTTGAATCTATGTTAGAATGGTCCAAAAGACATGGATCAAGCCAGATCTAATCTTAGCCGTTGATTAGGGATTTAATCTCGGCTGTTGAGATGTCAACAGAAAAAGTATAAGAGGAGGCTTGAGGGTCACTTGGAGAATACACTAGATGATCAATCATTCTATTCTCTACAGCGGGGTTTGCTAAGAGAGATAAAATCAGTGATTGAGAGAGCAGTATAGGGGCATTGAGTATAAAGAAACAAAGAAGGAAAAGATTGTGCTAGGAGAGCAACGCAGCGGCCAAGGAGGGTGATGGAGAGCTAGCAAGGGCTCACGCACGGCCACGTAAAGGCAGCCAAGTGCTACGCTGAGCACCAGAGGGGCCAGTGCAGCTGACGCAGAGGGTCCCAGAGCTGACATAGGGCCTTCTGGTGCTGACGCAGGACATAAAAGGCTGACGCAGGACCAGTGTGAGACAAAGAGGGGATGATGCAATCTAGATTGGGCAGACGCTGGGGTTGCAGAGCAGTTTTGTGCTGAGGAGCTGTCAGAAGGATTTTTCGGGGTTTCAGCTAGGAGATTTCTCTCAAACTGTGTAGTATAGTTGCTAAGTAAATTCTCTGTTGGGTAGGCCAGTCTCAACACCCAGATTGTACTCTGATATTGCTTACTAAGAAAACCCTCAGATAGCTACACTGGTTTTCCTGCATTGGGTTTTTCTGGGGACATTGGTCCAAAAATAATGGTGTCATGTGGTGTTTGTTCTTGTTTCTTTTAGTTGCTGATTTGTAATATGTTGAGCAAGCACTAGTGTTTATTTTCAGTATTTACTTTGTAAATAACTTGTTAAAGAAAAATAACAAGTAGAAATGAATAAATCAGAAGAAGTGCATGAAAGGTTTCTAAACTAAGTAAACTTAGAAACTTTAACCCCAAAATGGTGCATCTCTCCACAAGATGGTTCCAAAGGGGTACATCTCATCGAAAGGTTAAGCGCCCTCATAAATTGGGTGTCAAATCATCAAGCAAAACCTCATCAAAGCAAACATTCTTTGCTATGGTGCCCATGTCATCAATCCAGGCATCACGACAGAGACGTTATAGTGCTAAGGTATGGCATTATCATGGAGAAGAGTGTATCATCCCTTCGAGACGGGTCCCATGTCACTATCATCAAATATCCTCCTTAGAAACAAGGCAACATCCATCATGTAGGTGCAATGACAACTTGGGGGCATCTTGTTATCTATGAGGTACATCTGCTCTCAAGGCATTGTATTGGCTTTGGAGGGTAGCGTCCATTGTACTTGATGAAGGTGAGGAAGTCATCAACTAGGCGTAAGCATCCCGAAGGTCAATAGTCTTCAATAAGTGTTCAAGTACATCTGTCATAGTGCCTTGTGTAGTCATCAAGTGGGGCTAGACAAAAGTGTTGGAGAAGCATCATAGAATGTTTCAAGGGATGGTTTTTGTACTCGGGAGCAATGATCTAGTACACACTCACCAAATCAAGTGAGATCAATGTCATGGGCGAAAGAGCCATAAGAGTATCAAAGTGGGCCATATTCAATTGATGTATTATAATAGTTTGGTAATCTGAATTAGAAGTGTTCATGCTACACAACTTTCTGTTGCAAGTATGTTTTGTACCTCCCTTCACAATTAGAGGGATTGATTTTACTTCTTAGTTTTTTAGTACTGGTAAGTTTTATTTCTCCTCTTGCAATTAGTGGAGTTGATTTTACTTGTCATTGTTCTCCATCTTGGCTCATTTCTTGTGGTGTTATACCCTGCATATTTGGTGATGCTATTTGCTAGATATTGCTACTATTAGATTTTCAATGAAGTTGGTGGTTTGGTCTCATTCCCCATTTGGCAATATGATTATGAAAGCGAAACAATTGATATGCTTTATTTCAAATTTTGTTTTTTATTTTTTCAATTTAAAATTTAAATTTTATAAATATTTTTATAGAAAAAATTGTTGAAGTTCTTGGTAGCTTCGGAAGGTCTTCTACTTGAGCTTGGTGTCTTAACATGTAAGGGATGGTTGATTGCCTCTTTAAGTGTTTGCTTGGTGGAGTAAGTGATTTATGACTTCTTTACAAGTCTAACTTTGGAAAAGTACAATAAATAAACTCAATTAATTATTGTGGATTGTTAAGCCAAGTACTATTAGATATGATCTCAACCATTGATCTCTAGTGAGGTGAGATCGAATCTCGATCGTCGATGACTGAGGAGATTAAGGTTAGTGAGTTGGCTTAATGAAGTTATAAAGAAAGCCTAAGGGAAAGGTGAAGACACACAAGGGGAGGAATGGATTTTCTCTAGAGCGAGAGGTTCAACTAGATTGAAGATAAGGGAGGAAGACTACAGGGAAATTGCAACGGTATTTCTAAGAGGTCGAGTCCAAGCAATCAAAAGGCTAGGCAGTTGAAGCGTAGAGGAGGATGAGTTGTGGAGAGGTTGTTTTGTCTAGTGGGCCAATTTTTCTTGAGTGCATAGGGTTCGTATGAGGAAAAAAGGAGAGGGTCGATTTGCTGCTTGTGGAGGTTGAGTTTCTGTCGGGTCAAATTCTTCGGACGATGATTTTCTGGTGGGTCAAATTCCTTGGGCCTAGTTTTCTTGTGGTAGCCGAGTTACAGGTTATAACAATGCATTTTTTTAGTTCATTTTTCCTTGTGTTTGAGGATATAGGATATGAGGTTATGCTTAGGAAAGAGTAGGTGCTCATTCATCTAGAGGAGACTAGCTAAGACATAACAGTAGCCATCGAGGTTAGAGAGCGACTTACATAGGTTAATAGAACAACTTGTTTAGGCATTGGTACATGATAGTGACAATCTATGTGCACTATTGCTATAGAGGATGGGATACATTCCCTACAAGGCTTTTTCGATCCTAAGGGAACTTGTCACTGGTCTCCTAGATTTTTGTTTTGAGCAACAAGGTGTGTGCAAAGGTTGTGCACTTGGCAAGAATACCAAGGCTGCTTTTTTGAGCAACAATAGTAGGTCCAAATGGATCTTGGACCTCATACATAGAGATACGTGTGGGCCAATGTCAGTGGGATTTGTATAGGGAGCACAATAATATGTCATGTTTATTGATGACTATTATAAGAAAACCTATATTTTCTTCATTAAGACCAAGGATGAGGTCTTTTATCGATTCCAGGAGTTGAATGCCTAGATGGAGAATGAAACATGAAGGAATATCAATGTCTTGAGGTTAGATAATGAGGTTATGTACAACTCCAACAACTTTCTGTGGAGTGGAATATCGCTGTGGAGCGGAATATCTCTATGGAGCGAAATATCTCTGTGAAGCATGCAGATTTCTGTGGACAAGATTGTTGACTATTTATAATTGCCGCAGTCCCATTCTTTTTCTTTATCATGATATGATTGTGGATTAAGGCCATTGAACTGGGTCATAACTTAAACCTCAAAGATCTTGTTCGGACTGTTGAACTATGTTGTGGACCTGTTTCATACCAACTGTGAAAAATACTGTGTAATCTGTGTCTTGGACTCCAAATTTACCTTGGAGAAATTTGGTTTATGCTGGACATTGACACTTTCTCTTCTTGGTGTGAAGATTATTGATATAGTTAAAGACATGAAGTGATATTGGAAATGGTTGAACAGTAAAGACAATGAGAATTTCATTAATGACAATCAAATTGAACAGTGAAGAGAGTGAGAATTTCATTAATGATAGTCAGATTGAACAGTGTTGAGAGTGAGAATTTCATTTATGACAGTCAAGTTGAATAGTGAAGGCAATGAAGCATTTCAAGTAAGTTATATTTACATTCTCTATTAAAACAACATGATTGGTGTCCTTGGAGTTGGTGCTTCTAAATTCAAGGTAGGTGCCTTGGATGAGATAGGGTCAAAGCCCTAGAGGTCGGAGCCTCATCAAAAACCATGTTGGTGCTTGGGAATAATTATCATACATTGTATTTATTCTTTTATACTCAAAAAAATTATACTTATACGTTTCTCTGATTAAATTGTGGAGAATCTGACTGGTAATATTTACAATTGAAAGAAAATACTGATTCACCCCCCTCTCAGTATTTCCAATGATTGGTATCAGAGCGAACTTCTTCATAATCAATCTAATAGCGAGAAGAAGGATTCTTAGTCACAATGAAAAATCAAGAAGTGTCATGAAGGCTTCCTTTGTTCGATAGCACAAATTTTGGTTTTTGTTAAAAAAAGATTGTCCTACTACTTAATGCCCCTTGGCCGTGAAGTTTGGCATTCAGTTTTGAATGGGTACAGTACTACTTCCATTCTTCCAACTGATCAAGAGAGAAGGAAAGCTTACATTGCAAATGTAAAAGCCTTAAATTCCATCACTAGTGGAATCACTGATTCTGACTTTACAAAAGTCATGAATTGTTTCTCGGCCAAAGAAGTATGGGATAAGCTAGTAAGCTTATATGATGGGGATTCCAAATTTAAGATGGAAAAGCTTCAAACTCATAGGAGGCAATTCGAAAGTCTGAAAATGGATGATGAAGAAGTTATTGCATCATACTTTCTCTGAGTAGCTGAAGTGGTCAACTCTCTTAAAGGCTTCAGAAAAATGATTGAAGAAAGCACTATTGTTCAAAAGGTCTTAAGATCTCTCCCTGACATTTTTGGCTCCAAAGTAAGTGCTATAGAAGAAATGAAGGACCTAGATACTCTCAACATGGATGAACTCCATGGAATCCTCATTGCCTACGAGATGAGAAAAGGAATCCCAAGTTCTAAAGATGCAACATTCAAGGCTTCTAAATCAAAAAAGGGGAAACGACGGAATACCAACAGTGATGACTCTGATGTTGAATCCGAATTGGTGCAATTTGTACGAAGACTAAAGAAAGGATCTAAGCTAAAAGGTAAGTACCCTCTTATTTATTTCAAATATTGAATAATAGGTCATTATGTTGCAAAATGTCCTCATAAGCATGATAGTGATGATGAGGAGGATTCTAAAAAGATGGTATACAAAAAGAAAGGTTTTAATAAGAAGAATTTCTTCTCTTAGCAAGATGAGTCTGATGAAGATGAATTTGTAGTGATAAAAAAGAATCAACTAATGATTTCCCTCATCGCAAAGGAGGTAATGATGAATCAAATGTAGAAAATGACTATGTTGGAAGCCAAGAAGTATTATTCATGGCACTCACAAATCATGATGATTTAGGACTAAGAAGGAAATGTAGATGAATTGCTAATGAGTGGCATTGAAGAAAATGAGAAATTACGAAGTAAAGGAGGAAGCAAAAAGAAGGGAAGACCTCTTGAAAAATAAGCTAAAAGAAAAGGAAGAAATCTGTGCAAATTGCGAAGCTGAAATAGTATCTCTGAGAAAGGAATTGGAGCAGGTCAAAAAGAGTTGGGAAAGCTCTCAAACACTTGACAATATCCTAAATGCTCAAAAACCTCAATATGACAAATCAGGGATTGGTTTTAAAGAAAAATCATCAAGTACTAAGGATAATGCAAGACATTATGCCGACATACTTTGCAACGATCCAAAAGAAGAAAAATCATCTCATCAAAGGCCCATCTCAAATTGAAAGAATGAAGAAAGAGAAACTCCAAGGAAGAATGTTGATTCAAATCATGGCTATTACAACACGTACCAAACTATCTTTTTGGGCATTGTTATTATTGTAAAAATTTTGGTCATCCAGCTAAACATTGCATGGATCGTAAGAATGAAACACCAAGATTGAAGGATCAAACAAACAAACCATATGACCTCAAAGGGCAAGGACAAATCAAGACCTACAACTCTTTTAATCCTTTGGCCAAATTTGATCCAATTTGCTCATTCTGTAATGATAATGGACATAATGAACAAAATTGTCCCCTCAAAAGAAGAGAAGCAAAATATGAGAATCCCAATACGGATAAATGTGGCTTAGCTCTATGTGCTCATAAAATCATTGGTTTGTGGATAGTGTGTGCTCCAGAGTCCAGACATATGACAGGTGACGAAATGAAGTTTGTCTCATTGAACAAAAAGGAAGGAAATGTATCCTTTGGAAGTGGATCTGCCAAAATTGTTGGAAAAGTAATTGTTACCCTTATTAATGGAAAAGGAAAGGCTCAAAATGCTTTGCTGGTAGACAGGCTCAAATACAATCTCTTGAGTGTTATCCAAATCTATGATCACGGACGTAATGTTGTCTTTAGCACTAATCATAAAAATCAATAATGACTCACTAGGAAAATATGATTCTTAGGTTGAGGAAGGAATATTACTTGGATATTCTACTAGGAGCAAAGCTTACAAGTGCTACAATAATCGACTACAGAAAATAGTGGAAAGCATTAATGTGAAGATTGATGAAGCCTTTCCAAAAAAGGAAATTGAAGATCATGAAGCTAACCCTCTCATTGAAGAAAACGAAGAAGAACCTGAAAAAGATCAAGAAACGCAAAAGGAAAAAGAACCATCTCAAACTCCTTCAAAGGTGAAATTCCTCCAAAAACATCACCTAGAAGAGCATATTATTGGCAATGTAGATGAGGGGAAACAAACCTGAAGAAGGATGATAAGTACACCAAGGAAAAATGATGTTTCTCTCCTATCTATGATAGAACCATAAACTTTTACTCAAGAAAGGATCCTCATTAGATGGAAGCCATGGAAGAAGAAATGTCTCAAATTGAGAAGAATGAGACATGGGAGCTGGTACCTCATCCAAAGGATAAAAATATAATTGGAACCAATGGGTGCTCGAAAACAAAATGAATGAAGATGGACAAATCATCAGAAATAAGGCAAGGCTTGTTTGTAAAGGTTATTCACAAATTGAAGGAATTGACTTTGAAGAAACCTTTGCACTGGTAGCTCCTATGAAAGCTATAAGGATGTTCTTGGAATTTTCTTGCTCAAGAGTATTCAAGGTCTATCAAATGGACATAAAATCAACATTTATGAATGGGGAACTCAAGGAAGAAGTCTACATGGAGCAACTAGAAGGGTTTAATCTAACAAAAAGAAAAAACTTTGTTTGTAAGTAGAAAATGCGTTATATGGGTTGAAACAAGTTCCTAGAGATTGGTACGCAAGATTGGATCACTATCTACAGCAACAAGGCTTCAAGAAGGGGGTGGCAGTAAGTAATCTCTACACGAAGATGGACGAGGGTAAGTTACTAGTCACTCTTGTCTATGTTGATGATCTGATTTTCGCTAGCAATAATGATGAGATGAGCCATGAGTTTGGTCAAAATATGTCAAGAGAGTTCGAATTGTTGATGATAGGAGAGTTATCTTACTTACTTGCACTACAAGTATCTCAAACCACAACAAGCATGTTCATATCTCAAGAAAAATATCTTAAAGACATGCTTAAAAGATATGGAATGGAAGACTATGCACCCATGAGCACAACTATGACCATAGATTGCAAATGAGGCAAA
The DNA here is from genome assembly GCA_000404065.3 of Pinus taeda. Lineage (NCBI taxonomy): Eukaryota > Viridiplantae > Streptophyta > Pinopsida > Pinales > Pinaceae > Pinus > Pinus taeda. Next base: position 285,153 of record APFE031513410.1, read on the forward strand.
GATGATGAGTCTCCTCCGGTAGGTGCAACTCATTACAGGTTAATAATTGGAGCCCTCCTATACTTAATTGGTATGAGACCTGACATTATGCAAGCAGTAGGAATGGTGGGAAGATTTCAATCAGCTCCTAAACAATCCCATTTGTTGGCTGTAAAAAGAATTCTCAGATACTTGAAAGGAACTCCTGATTTTGGTCTTTGGTACCCTAAGAGCTCAACTCTTATTGTGACTGCATACACCGATGTTGATTGGGCCTGAAGTGTCGATGATTGAAAAAGTACTAGTGGAAATGCATTCTTCCCAGGAGATTGTCTAGTATCTTGGCTCAAAAAAAATAAACAGCGATATCACTATCTACAGGTGAAGTCGAGTATGTAGCTGCTGTAGATGTGTACTCAAATATTATGGATGAAGCTTTGAAGTATGTCAACATAGATACCAACCAACCAATCACCATCTATTGTGATATCACAAGTGCTATCAGTCTCAGCAAAAATCCAGCGATGCACTCAAAGACCAAACATATACCAATCAAGTATCATTTCCTTCGTGAGCAAGTAGTTGAACAAAACATAAAGTTGGAATATATCAATACCAAGGAGCAGATTGCTAATATTTTCACAAAACCTCTTCCTCGAGAAGCATTTGAACATCTTTGCCCAAAGATGGGGGTTATTGCTCTAGCATCACACTATGCTGATTCACAAAGATGCTGCATGAGTGGGGGAGCAGGTTGACTAGGGGAGTCCTTGTGCACCCTTTTGCCATTGATGTGAAAGGGGGAGAGAAGAAGAATATTGCGATCCAATGACAAAGGGGGAGATTGTTAATCAAGGTTGTCATTGATGTCCATATGGCATTGTTGATGATGGTTAAACCTTGGAAGCCATAGCTTAATCGAGGATTGCTTGTTGATGAAACTTACTCTAGAAGTCAACCCTAACCCTAGATGGTGTGCAAACCCTAGGTAAGTAAACCTTAGATACTCAATACATGAGCAAATACTTTGCCCTAATTTTTCTATAAAACCCTAAAAAACCCTTTGCCCTAATTTTTTTGATGAAACCCTAACCCTAAAATTTTGCTCCTAATGATACCCTAATCCTAACAATGTAAAGAGCTAAACCCTAACCCTAAATCTTTTAACAAATTTAATAATGTAAGTCTTAAAATAATTTAATTAAAATTTATAACAAAATGTTCAACTTAATAAAACTTTAATTTTAATATAAAGTTAAAATTTTAACTTTATGTTATAATAAAATAATTTAATCTATGTTCAGCTCCACCAAAGTCCATATGTAGGATTCGACTCATGATAAATAGCTCCACGCTAGAAGTTGATTCCATGAGTTTGAAAGTCGGATTCAATCAAATAAATGACATGTTCCTTCACCATATTGCGCCATATTGACATAATTTTATATATATACGTAGCTCGGTTCTTTGGAAAACTTTGGAGAAAAACAAGACAATTCAAGGATCTGTTCACATCTCGTGAACATTTAGAAAACAAAAGAATTAAAAGAACAACACCTTCTCGGATAACGTGAAGAGGCCAGTGTCTGATTTCATCTCTCTGCCTCCACAAACTGCACAGAAGCTCATCCTTCTGCCTGCACAAAAACTTGGATGTGGCTAGCATGCACACATACAAATTACGGAATGAGTTCATTCAGAGGATAGCTGATTGGAGCAAAGATATAGAGGAACAGAACAGAGCGAAAAGTTCACATCTCGTGAACTGAGCAGCAAAAGGTAAATATTTGTGGAGCAGAATATTTCTGTGAAGCATGCGGATTTTTGTGGACAACATTGCTGACTATTTATAATTGTCACAGTCTCATTTTTTTTCTTTATCATGATGTGACTGCGGATTAAGGCCATTGAACTTGGTTATAACTTAAACCTCAAAGATCTTGTTTGGACTGCTGGACTGTGTTGTGGACCTGTTTCATACCAACTGGGAAAAAGATTGTGTAATCTGTGACATGGACTGCAAATTTACCTTGAAGAAATTCGGTTTATGCTAGATAGTGACACTTGCTCTTCTTGGTGTGAAGATTATTTATATAATTGAAGACATGAAGTGAAATTGGAAATGGTTGAACAATGAAGAGAGTGAGAATTTCATTAATGACAAGCAAATTGAACAGTGAAGAGAGTGAGAATTTCATTAATGACAGTCATATTGAACAGTCAAGAGAGTGAAAATTTCATTAATGTCAGTCAAGTTGGACAATGAAGACAGTGAAGCATTTCAAGTAAGTCATATTTATAATCTCTATTAAAACAACATGATTGGTGACCTTGGAGTTGGTGCTCCTAAACTCAAGGTAAGTGCCTTGGATGAGATAGGGTTGAAGCCCTAGAGGTCAGAGCCTCATCAAAAACCAAGTTGGTGCTTGGTAATATTTATCATACATTGTATTTATTCTTTTATACTCAATAAAATTATACTTGCACGTTTCTCTGATTTAATTGTGAAGAATCTGACTGGTAATAATAACAATTGAAAGAAAACACTGATTCACCCCCCTCTTAGTATGATTCGACCTCCTAAGTCACATTAAGGAAGTGGAATCGACGGAAACACACCATACAAACCTTCCACATCAGCAACAGAACTCCCAGGGACCATCCCCACCATTCAGGTAACCAGCCCCCGTGTCCCACTGAGTTTTTAAACTATTAAACTCTCGGACACCCCCTTGATATGGGCATGTATGCGTCTAGAGATTTCTAGACGCTCCCATAGCATGGTATGCCAGTGTCCAAGGACTTTTCTGCCAAGTACTATGCCTGCGTCCCCAGGATTTGAGCCAGTTTTTCAGGCCCAGATACTAGGTCATTGCCCAAGACTTATGAGATCTTCAAAATCCACAATCTACATAATAACAAGACTTACAAATCAAAAACTGACTCTAAGACTAGGCCTGACCACCTCCATCTAGGATTGGCATTTTGTCAAACACTAAATTTACATGAAATGAATATGAGATAGAGCATAAAAGAGTGATAACTCATGTGGAACTTGACAAGAAGGATCGCTACCCTCTTCCCTTAACTCTTTTGAGATCAATTAGGTCTTGCATCCATTATCCTTTCAATTACTAGTACATGAAATAACCATGACAATAACCAGTCACATAACCATGCTTATAACTAGCCTTTAACCATGAAGATAACAATGAGATAACAACAATTAAAGCCACATATTAGAAAGTACAAAAGGAAGAGAACTTAGATTTCATTAATCATAGGCAAAGCCGACCAGGTTCGGGACTTCCAAGTACCCCCTGACCATAGACCTGGTTGAACCAAACCTTTCTTCAGCTAGTCACCCCCGTGCCATATTCGAAGCATGGATGTAGGATCTCATGGTTAAGCCAATGCAAAAACAACCAAGGGAATCTAAAGGTTAAACCACCTCCACTCTCACTAAACTGTGATCTCTCCAAAACTGCACAAAGATCAAAAAACCAAACCGAGCTAGGAATGCCTCTGGACTCCTTCACTATCCTTGTGGAATTTTCCATTTCCTTGTCTCTTAGGCTTTATCGCAATCCACACCGGATCACTAAGCCCTAAACCGAGACACCAGTCTCTCAGGATTTACCTGAATTGACACTGGATCACTAGGCCCTAAATCAAGACTCCACCCTCAGGCTTTACCATGTATCTCGCGAAAATTGGTCAAAGGATTTGTAGGCCTTTGGGAATTTTCTTGAGACCACCTTTGCCCCGGATTCTGAAACCATCCGGTAATTCCACAGCTCAAAATCGAGAAACAATCCCATCACACCATAGCTATTGGGAAAAGGGCAAGGCAAGGCTGAAAACCACTGTCATAACCCGACCAAACGATGCCACCGAGAATAAGAGAACCATATACCAACATGCAAAGCCATGCATGTCAAAACCAACTAGGAACTCACTCATGCAAGATGTTACCTACAAGTGTTCCTGCCGAAGCTGCTTGATCTTGCTTTTCCTTGCTTGATCCTTGCTTTTCTTTGCTTACTTTTTCCTGCCTTGCTCCAAAGCTAGAATGCTCAAAGAAAATTCAAGTGTCCAAGAGTGAGACAAAGAGAGAGAGAATAATGAGAGAGCTCCAAAATTGAACTGACAAAAGGTTACAAACTGATCCTCAGAAGCCTTTTTATCAATGAGGCCTCTATTTTCTTCATTTCCACTATTTTCCTTCAATTTCCTCCTCACATGCAACGAATGACCTTTTACCTTCCTTTTCTCCTATTTTCCTTTATTTTCATAAATAAATGTGCCAAAAATGCCTTTTTTTCCTTTTAATGCCTCAACAAAAACCATTGAAAAGTAAACATACTACACATGGAGCTTTATAACTTAGCTTGTTGCAGCATTTACAATGAATGGCTTGGTCAAAAGCAAAACATCATTATAACATGACAAGATAACAACCATACCGCTTATTGGAGCTTTATAACTTAGCTCTTGGTGATATTTAGATCCATACACACATGTACATATACTCGTAACATCAACAAAACATATGCTAAACATATACCAAACATCATACCAAAACTGCTATGCCTCCACTGGCAAGCAAAGAAGGATACATGGCCCGCATGTGATCTGCCATCTCCAATGTAGCTTCTTTGGGCCCAAAGTGGTTCCACTGCACTTTAACTTGCTCTATGGCTCTATTCCTAAGTATGAGATGCTTCTGCTGTAATATGCACCGAGGCTCTAGCTGGAATTCTCCTTGTTGCTTCACCTGCAATACAGACCAATCAATAACATGATCAACATCCTTTATATACCTCTTAAGCAATGAAACATGGAAAACATCATGGATTTTCACTATTAGAGGCAATGCAAGTCGATAGGTCATTGTTCAAATCCTCTCAAGGATCTCAAAAGGCCCGTAATACCGTGGTGCCAACTTGGCATGTGATTTGATCCTCAAAGAGCTCTTCTTAGGCTTGATGCACAAATATACATGCTCCCCAACTTGAAACTCCTTGAATACCTTATGTTGGTCCGCATAACTCTTCTCTCTATCATGTGCTACCTTCAAATTCTTCTTTATAACTTGTATTTCCTGTTCCATGTCTACCAACATATCCGGTCCAATAAGCACCTTGTTCATTGGATCACCCCAACTGATGGGATATTACCACTCTCCCCATATAGTGCCCCGAAAGGACTCACTCTCAATGACTCCTGATAACCATTGTTGCATGCGAACTCAACCAATGGCAGATACTTCTCCCATTTTCCTTGCTGGTGCATCACGTACATCCTCAGCATATCCTCGAAGACCCTATTGATCCTCTCTGTCTATCCATCTGTCTACGGATGATAAGCTGTACAGCAGACCAACTCTGTACCCAAACCTGCAAATAGTTCCTTCCAAAACATGGAAGTGAACTTCGCGTCCCTGTCCGACACAATCTTCTTTGAAACACCATGTAATCTGACGATTTGCCTGATAAAAACTTGTGCCACATCACTAGCTGAATATGTAGTCTTTATTGTAATGAAGTGAGCTACCTTGCTCGACCTGTCGACCATACCAGTCGACCACGACCATAATAGAATCATGTTGTCTCACTGTCCTCAGGGGGCCTTTAATGAAATTTATGGAAATGACCTCCCATTTCCGTTCCGAAATCATAATAGGTTGTAGTAGACCACCTAGATTAATGTGTTGCATTTACGTGATGGAAATCCAAACATATAGCCACAAACTCTGCCACTTCCTTCTTTAGATTAAGCCAATAGTAGAAATTCTTCACCGCCGTCAACATCTTCTTATATCTTGGGTGACCCGAGTATGGCTTACTGTGGAACTCCCTCAAGGTAAGCTTCTTGAGCTCATTGCAATTCGACACATAGATCCTGTGCTTGAATCTCACCAAACCATCTGCCGTGAGACGATAGTCTGCATCCTGATCAATTGTACTTGTACCTACACCTGTACCTGTATGTGTGCTCTGCTGTAACTTGTGCATAATCTCCATATACCTACCATCCTACTGTCCTGCCTATAAGATCCTATCCTGTAAATTTGTCCCATAGGAGCTTATAGCGGATATATGATTCACCTGTACCTTCCTTCTAAGAGCATCTGCAACCCAATTCTCCTTTCCCTTAATGTATCTGATCTCGAAGTTAAACTCAATAAGGATAGCCAACCATCTAGCTTGCCTAACATTTAGATTCAACTGGTCAAACAAGTATCTCAACCCACTGTGATTGCTCATCAATACAAATCTCATGCCAAGAAGATAATGCCTCCACATCTTGAGGGTGTGAATAATAGCTTCCAACTCAAGAGCATGAGTCACGTAGTTCTGCTCGTGCTCTTTCAACTTCCTAGACTCATAGCAAACCACCTATCCCTCCTGCATAAGGACTCCACCAAGTTTTCTTTTACATGCATCTGTAAACACTATAAACTCTTTATTCTATACTCATAGCAAACCACCTATACCTCCTGCATAAGGACTCCACCAAATTTTCTTTTACATGCATCTGTACACACTATAAACTCTTTATTCGGATTTGCAATCTTAATGGCTGGAACATTGATCAACAACTGTTTTCGCTGCTCGAAACTAGTTGCACATTCTTCTGTCCATTCAAACTTCTTACCTTTCCTCTGTAAGGATGTCATAGGATATGCAATCCGTAAGAAGTGCCTGATGAACCTGCCAATCTCATGAATGATCTCATCTCATCCACATTCTTAGGAGCTGCCCACTCCATGATGACCCTTATCTTTTCAGGATCTACTGCTATGCTTTCCTTGGAAACAACATGTCCCAAATAATGCACCTCTGTTTGAAAGTAGCTGCACTTGCTAAGCTTGGCATAAAACTGATGCTCCCTTAGCAATCTCAGTACTGTTGCTAAATGCTCGACATGGTCTTCTTCTTTCTTGAAGTATATCAAGATGTCATCAATGAATACAATAACAAACTTGTCTAGATAAGGATGCAACACACTATTCATCAAACACTTAAATGTTGTTGGGGCATTAGTCAAACCAAATGGAACTATAACAAACTCATAATGCCCATACTTGGTCCTGAACGCAGTCTTCTAGATGTCGTCTTCCTTAATGCATATTTGATGGTATCTTGATCTCAAGTCGATCTTAGAGAACATTACTGCTCCCTTACATTGATCAAACAAATCGTCAATCCTCGACAATGGGTATCAGTGTTTGATCGTTACCTTGTTAGGTTGCTCGTAATCAATGCACAATCTGAGAGTACCATCTTTCTTTTTTACAAACAACACTGGTGCATGACAAGGTGATACACATGGCCTAATGTATCCCTTGTCAAGCATCTCCTTTAATTGTCATTTCAACTCTACTAGCTTTGGAGTACTCATCTTGTAAAGTGCCTTTGATGTTGGTGCTGCCCCTGACACCAACTCACTAGAAAAATCTACTTCCCTGTGAGGAGGTATGTCTTTAATCTTTACTGGAAACATATCCTAATATTGCTACAATACAGGGAACCTCTCGAATATTTTTGCATCCTCAACATCTTTACCCTTGTCACTAGATATATGCACTGCAAATATTACATAACCTTTTCTGCAACTACGCTTAGCCTGCATAGCGGTAACCATCCTCAATGATGTAGGTTTCTTCTTTCCCTACAAAATTCTCTTTCCCCATGATCATCCACACGCTCAATGACCTTGTCGAAGCAATCCACTTTGGTCCTGTGAAGGTATAACCAAACCATACCCAACAACATGCTATACAATCGCAATGGCAATACATTCAAATGTGCTGCTGCAGGCATACCATTTAACTCAAATGCACAAGCTCTTACCCAATGGTGAACTCTCTTCTCTCTACCGGTAGGCAACTGTACCAAGCAAGATTCTGCATGCACTTCTTTTCTCAAACCAGACTTATCGATCAGGTCAAAGTTAATATAACTATAATTAGATCCAGGATCAATCAAAATAGAAACTTGATCACAAAGCTTACTGTCCATCTGAATGATAGATGCCTAATGATCCGCCTGCCTGTTGTTGACAGTTGCATAGATCCAAGGAATGCTATGATCAACATCCCCAACTGTATGCTTCTTCTGAGCGCTATAGATTTGAGGTCTACCACCCTGATACTGCGGACAATCCCTCTTACGATGATCCTTGTCACATATCCAACACTACAACGATGCTCTACCATCGCCTCTAATCTGCTGCTCTCCACGTCCCTTCTCAACTGTATTGAACTTCTTGTAAGGGACTACATTTTCTTTCTAACTTGCATCTTGAGGTCTTCCTCGCTTTGGTGGCCATTTTCCTTTAAATTTCTCATTTCCTTTCATGTCACACTTATGCTCAACTTTGTGCTTCGATTGCTCATAACAGTGTTTCAACTTTTAGATGGCCTCCTCTAATGATCTAGGCTCATCAAACTCAATCCGGTCTCTGTATGCTATTGGCAGTCCACTAATGAATTTCTAAACCTTGGCCTTCTCATGCTTGAGGTAAAATACATATGTCAACAATTCCAAAAACCTGCTAGTATACTCATCATCTGTCATGGGACCCATCTGCAACTCATAAAACTCTTTAGATTTGTCATCATAGTACCTTTTCGACTAATACTTCTTCTTGAAGAGCCTCTCAAACTCGTTCCAAGTCAAGTCATCCTCATGAATACCTCTAACATTCTTCACATCTTCCCAACAGATATCTGTTTTCCCTTTAAGACTGAAAGTGACTATCTTTGCTTTCATGTTTTCTGAATAATCATGCACTTTGAAGAACTTTCTCATACCAAGCAACCATGCCTCTGCATCCACTGATTTCTTCATCTCCCCATCGAATGTAAGTGGTTTTTCTTTCTTAAACTCATCCGGCAAATACCCCTTGTTACTCCTCTTGTAAGGATGATAGTGATGACGGTCATAATGCCAGTGAGAACTAGAACTAGAGTAGTACCTGTGTCTATCACCCCTCCTATCCGGAGTATCCAAGGACCTGCCATCTCTGATCGTGTCTTCTCCATCCAACTTGTACTCAACATGAGACCTGCTGCCATATGCCCTGTTAGATATGTCTCCCTGCTCATGGCTGACCCGAAGTGGTCCTTGTCGCTGCAATTCTGACAAACTCTGAAGTATCATTGCATTTAGCTCTGCTTGTTTCTCCTGTGCCTGTATGGTTCTGTCATTGTTTGCCTTGCAACTCATTATTTCTGCCTTTAAGGTTTGCATTGTCTCTACCAAATCAGAAGAGTGCCCAACGCCACGCTGCTCATCTGATCCATTGGGAGAGTCTCAAGAACAGTAGTCTACCATCTTGCTAGTCATCTTTGATATTCTTCCTGTAAGGTATGTCATGTTAGCTAAACCAAATCACAATAAACCAATGCACCTTAGCGTAATTCGGGAAGGATACCTTGTCTACAAAATCAACAAATAAGCGTGATACATGTATAACATAGTCATGACAACATATAGAAATATAATACAGAAGCATGTAACCATATATCCATCATTCTAACTAGAGTCCAATCATCAATGCATGACCGTATCAACTACACATACCATGACTTAATGCATGACGACAACAACCATATCACTGTACATTTGACAACATGTAAGCGTTGACACACATAGCAATGCATAACCAATCTTACACTCATGATGACAAACATCGCAACAACAACATCCTCTTCCACATGGCGACTTCACTACAACCATGACCGACACCATGCATATGCAACAAACATTCAAGGATGATTAACACACGTGCAACCAACATGAATACATGACAAACATGCAGCCAATCTAGTCCGAGGGGTGAGCCATGCTCTGGTACCACTCTGCAGCACCGTCCTCCCACATCTACCAAAGTAACTGGCCAATCAGGGTAAACATGTGATGAGAAGTTACTATGATATGATTTGACATCCTAAGTCACCTTAAGGAAGTGGAACTAATGAAAACACACCATACAGGCCTTCCACATTAGCAACAAGACTCCCAGGAACCATCCCCACCTCTCAGCTAACCAACCCCTAGGTCCCACAGAGTTTTTAAAGCATTAAACTCTCAGACGCTCCCTTGAGATGGGCATGCATGTGTCCAGAGAGCTCTGAACGCTCCCACAAAATGGTATGCTAAAGTCCAAGGACTTTTCTGCCTAGTACTGTGCCTGCATCCTCAGGATTTACGCGACTTTTTTAGGCTGAGAGCCTAGGTCACTTCCCATAACTCAATGATACCTTCAAAATCCACAATTTATATAATAATAGGTATTAGGACTTACGAATCAAAAACTGACTCCAAGACTAGGCTTGACCATCCCCAACCGGGAGTGACAGTTTGTCAAACACTTGGCACCAATGGAATCTACAGGAAATGAATACAAGACATAGCATGAAGGATTGATAACTCATTTGGAACTTGACAAGAAGGATCACCACCCTCTTCCTTTAACTGTTTTGACATCAATTAGGTCTTGCATCCATTATCTTTTCAGTTACAAATAAGTACATGAAATAACCATGACAATAACCAGTCACATAACCATGCTTATAACTAGCATTTAACCATGAAAATAACAATGAGATAACAAACATTAAAGCCACATATTAACAAGTATAAAAGGAAGTGAACTTAGCTTTTATTAATCATAGGCAACGCCGACCAGGTTCGGGACTTCCACGCACCACTCGACCGTAGCCGTGGTTGAACCAAAATTTTCTTTCAGCTAGTCACCGTCGTGCCATATTCCAAGCATGAATGTGGGATCTCATGGCTAAACCAATCCAAAAAACAACCAAGGGAATCCAGAGGTTACACCACTTCCAACCTCACCAAACTGTGATCTCACCAAAACCGGCAGCAAGATCACAAAACCAAACCGGGCTAGGAATGCCTCCGAACTCCATCACTATCCTTGAGGAGTTTTCTGTTTCCTTGTCTATCAGGCTTTACTGCAATCCGCACTGGATCACTAGGCCCTAAACTGAGACACTAGTCTCTCAGGCTTTACCGCAATCCACACCGGATCACTAGGCCCTAAACCGAGACTCCACCCTCAGGCTTTACTGTGTATCCCGCCAAAATGGGTCAAGGGATTCCTAGGCCTTTGGGAATTTTCTTGAGACCACCTTTGCCTCGGATTCCGAAACCATCCAGCAAATCCAAAATTCAAAACCGAGAAACAATCCCATCACACCATGGCTATACGAAAAAAGTCAAGGCAAGATTGAAAACCATTGTCATAACCCAACAAAACAATGCCACCGACAATAAGAGAACTATATACCAACATGCAAAGCCATGCATGTCAAAACTAGCTAGGAAATCACACATGCAATAGGTTACTTGCAAGTGTTCCTGCTGAAGCTGCTTGATCCTTCCTTTCCTTTGCTTGTTTTTCCTTCCTTGTTCCAAAGCTAGAGTGCTCCAAGGAAACTATAAGTGTCCAAGAGTGAGAGAGAGATTGAGAGAATAGTGAGAGAGCTACAAAAATGAACTGACAAAAGGTTACAAACTTATCCTCATAAGCCTTTTTATCAATGAGGCCTCTATTTTCTTCATTTTCCATTGCCTTTGTCAATTTCCTTAGCCATAAACACATCCAGTGATGCCCACTAGGATATCTTTAGCTAACATTAGGCTTGGAATAAGTGTCCCTTTACTGTGGTCTTATTTTGCCTTTATTAACTTTTATTACAAGAGATTTTAACTAAGGGCTGTTAGAGCCTTAAACTTTTTGATGCGATCAAAGACCTCATCCTTGGTCTTCATAAAATAGATCCAAACTTTCCTAGAGTAATCCTCAATAAGGGTGGTGATGTACTTGTACCCCTTGAGGGATCTAGCAGACATAGGGCCACATATGCCTGAGTGTATAAGTTGTAAAATACCATCTGATTTGTTGTCACTCTTGGGAACACTGCCTTAGCATACTTCCCAAGCACACACCCCTTGCACACATCATCATGTTTCGTGCCTAATTTGGAACACCTGTTGCTGTCTCCATGAGCATTCTAAGTGCTCCATGATGTAAATGTCTCATTGTCCTGTGCCATAACTCATTCAAGTCTTTTCAACTGTTACCGTCATTGCTTACTAGTGCCGCTGGAGAGTCGAACTGCAAACTGTATAGTCTGTTGGTTCATACCCCAATATGTTTCACCTTTTTCCAATTTTGGTGTTTGATGAACACCTTCTTCCCTACAAAGTGGACACATGCAATACATCCATAATGTTGGTGCTTGCACTCGACTCCTTGTGAATATCAACGATGCCTCTTCCAATTGGAGTGCATTTCGTCCTGTTTCCCATTGTTATTTGGAAGTCCTTTTCCTCTTCATTGTAGTTGGAGAAATATTCTCTAACTCTTGTCATGTGTGAGCTGACACTCTGCTCTCTATGTACCAGACTCCCTGTGAAGCTGAGCTAGTGAAGCAAGCAAATTCATCCTCCAATCTGGAAGATGGTTTTGTAGCCTCCTGAATATAAAATATTTCCATTGTCATACTGGAGAATTATGGAAAAGTTACTGAAGACATCCTGAGTATAATTTAGTGTGCTATTTCTCTTCCACCTGACGCTGATTTTGCTTCTGCAATCACTATTGCAAAATTATTGTGCCCATATCTTCTCAACAAATTCTCTGTTATGCTCACTAGAATTGCTTCCCGGCTTCAACACTGCCTGTTGGAACTGGTACTGAACAAGTCAGACTCTTCTTGCCACCTGCAACTGGAAAATTGAACCCCTTTCCAACATCTGAACTGCCAGACCAACCTCTGCGCAAACCCATAAGAAATTCGCTCATACTCCCTCTGATCTGCGAAATTTCTTCTTGTCCATCTCCAAGCCTATGATTTGTCAAACTCGCTCTCATACCATTGGAAGTTTTAATCTATTGTAGCAACTCGAAATTATTCTTCTAATTGATTAAAAATTAAGTGCAATTTATTTGCTACGACAAATAATGAATAAAATCACAACTGCAATTTTCACAATAAAAACAAGGTGGAAAATAAAAATGTTGGAATTAACAAATATAGAGTACACACAAAAGTTTGACATAGTTATTTTTCGACAAATGTCCCCAGAAAAGCCAAATGTGGGAAAACTGGTGCAACAAATGAGGGTTTTATTATTATGCAATAGTGAAATAATATGAGTACAATCTATGGATGCCCAATTAGCTTTCTAGACAACAAATATTTGACAAAAATGTTAGAGAGAAAATTCTCTCACTCCACAAACATTCTCAACACTGCTTTGCTCGAGACTTTTGGTCGTCCAGACTCCAAACTCTTGCACAAGTCCTCGGTGCAGTCCCTGTGTTGCCCCTCGCATGTGTTTATTTGTTTAGCCTTTGATTAAGCCGTCTTGCCTGCCTCTGTTGCTGGAGGTGACTCTTCAACTCTCTAGAAAATTTCTTCGACCTCCGGAAGCTGAGTCGACCTCCCTCTCAACTAAGTCGAACTGCTCACTGAAGCTTCTGCGCAACTTCACTATGGAATACTTCTATCACTTGTTGTTACCTCTTTGGAACTGGAATCACCTCCGGAGTCACTGTCTCTGCGCCTCATTGACTTCATTTAATCTGCTTGCGCTTTGTCTCGAGCACTTGTTCCCTGCTCAGCGGCTGCTGCTTGATAGCTTGATCTGCCAAAGAAATCGATCTCTCAAGTGTGTCATGGTCCAGCCTGTTTGAACTTGTCTTACAATCTCTTGTTAATTCACCAATGGCCATGATTAATTCCTCATGAACGTCTAATATCATCTTTGAGTTGATTGATGTGATATTCTAGTGAAATCTCACATTTCTTAATTAATTCCTGTTAATTAATCACTTTTCCTAAGTTAGACTAAAGAAATATTTAACTATTGACTAATTAACTTAATTGAGCGATCTCTAGGCATTTTCTCTTGAAACATTTTCTGGGTACTGGAGCTTTAGTGTTTCTTAGCCTCTTTGACCAAAGTCGAGACTAGAACACTTGTCAGATGCTATAAAAATTAACATTTCGATTGTCAAGACTGCTCCTATCTTGGATACCATTACTTAAGGATTATAGATTCCAGATGCTTATTCAATCCACCTTTCTCCCTACCAGTGCCTTCACGAGGCTTACTACTGTTAGTCGTGGCTATAGTGCATGACACATTGAGAATATGGTGTCCATGATCACTCCCTCTTATCCATGGAGGAAATCCTCAGTCGCTCTCAAACACGAAGGAATAGCCACAAGCCTAAGCTTGTCTCAAAAATACTCATTGAAGCATTGGCTATATGATCTTCCATGGACATCTGTTGTAGCTGCTTGGTTCCTATCTGCATCACACCATAACCAGCTTCGACCTTACTTGTTCTTTGTTAATCCTTACATAGCTTCAACACGTCATCAAGTAGTTCATCAAACATCTTATGGTGCAAAATTTCTTCATAGCTGATTACATGTGTCTTCACATCTTCCTTTATAACAGAATTTTGTTGATGCGCTTTTCCAAGAAATTATATCATCTTCGATTTAGCATTATCTCTATCAACATCAATACTATCAATCAATGTGTTCCTGGATTGAACCAATCAGCTGCTGGTACAATGATGTGAGAAGTTTCAGGGATTAAATCACGAACTCACTTTCGGGGATTTCTGGAAAATGATGCTTTTGACGCTTTGCTTCTCAAAAAACACACTCGCTTTACTCCCACTTAATGCAACATTGGGGTGGACAAGAACATTCATCCAAGTGTGAAGGGTTGGCAGCTAAGTTGCTGGAAATGCCTAGGTAAGTCGCTGAAAACGCCGTTTGCCAAATCGAAAACTGTACAGATACATACGTAAAACGTATTGATGCTGTTTTTTAAATGCCGGAAACTGCAAGCTTGTTTTGTCCCACGTTTTGGGTTTTTTTGTACTTTTTGGACTGTTTTTGGAAATCTGGATAGCTCAAGTTGTATCTAGACTACCATTCGACGTTACAGCTTGAGCTTTGAAACATCTAAACTCCTAGATTCAATGCCATCCTATGTTGCAGGAAACGTGGCATAGAGGTCCGTTTCCGTACGGAAATGGGTACGAAATGCAGAAACGCGTTTGGTACGGCCGTGAAACGCATTTCTGGCCGTACTGCCACGTTTCCCGAAACGGAAACGTGGCCAGTACGGTCGGAAACGCGTTTCAGGGCCGTACGACCCTCGTTTCCTCAGTAACTGTGTTTTTTTAATTTACTTTTAGCGTATGTTAGTGACTTCTAGTTGTTTCTAGATGTGTGTCTAAAGTTATAAAAGTGAATTTTTGCCCTAGTGTTGATATGCAGTTCATCAGGAAGTTTGAGGCATATGTTGTTCATGGTAATGTTAAACTCTTAAAGTAAAAGTGATATTCTCCTTTATTTTTCATTTTCATCGTTTTACTTAAATTTTTAACATTACCATGAAATGACTCAGGATGTTTGAGAGTGGTTTCACCCTCATTGGATTTCATATGGAGAAAGTAGAATTTTAGATCTCACTCAAAATCCAACAGACTTATTTGTTTTTCAGGATTTCAGGATTGGGGGGATTGCAATGTTTCCATTGGATTTTATCGTGTACTAAGGTATGGAACTTGTATTTAATCAAGAGAATCAAGCCCTCTATGCAGGGGAAACTCCCAATAATCAAGATCATGTAGGGTACTAAGGTATGAAACGTGTATTTAATCAAGAGCACTAAGGTCGCTCAACTATGTAGGAAGAGACTCCCAATACAACAATGGTCGTTCTAAAGAATGGGATGTGGATGCAGAAAATCCTAATTTGGATCTCTTTCTTGCAGCCTTATAGTCTTTATTGTACTTGTAGCGTCATATATTAATATAAATAAAGGTTGATTTTGAGATTTGGATATATAATAAACATTGCTTTTGGATATTCCCATATTTTTATTTTCATTATGTGATCATTCATCAGTAAATGTGATGTAAATTAAATCTTAATGTTTAAGTGTAATAAACTATAATGTATCTTTTATGCTTTATGTTCGCATTTCCCCGTTTCCAAAATTTGGGGTGGTTGCGTTTCGTATCGCTTCCCGTTTCGGAAACTCGTACTCGTTTCCCCGTTTCCTGCAACTTAGATGCCATCATTTTTACCTACTACTAACAATGAAGTCCCTACTTAACAATAATAAATTAAAGAAATTGTGGTTACCTTTTCTTTGTGACTTAAGGTTCGAATGCAGATGGAAAATGTTCTTATGTTGTTATCTGTTCTATATATAGAGTTAAATTGATATGCATCTTGTGATTAAGGGGACATTGGATTGGATATAACTATTGTTATTGGTATTTTAACATCAACAGATTTTCAAGCCAAAGAAACTTGAGGATGTTGATTGTGAAATTGCTGACATTCTTACCTCAGCATCATCAACCCTTTAACGAACCCACATTTCAAGTTTCATTTGTAGCAGCAAGTATAACAATATTAAGCATCTCTACGAAGAAGAACAAGGTTCCTCGTTTCCAATCATTCTTTTCAACTGGGCATCATAGTCCCTCTGCAACACTCAATCCCCTATGGCTTTCATCATTTTCCACTCAAAATGAAAGACGTCAATCCCTTCCAAATAAAATGACAGACCCCAACAATATATGATATGTATTCAAGTAATATCTCTACTAAAACAATAAACCGATTTTTGAGTAGTACTCAACCTTTAAAGCAGTTTCATGACAAAATGATGACTTAGTGACATGAATGATGACATACTTGATGATATGTAAATGTAATTTATGATGGTGTTTTAACTTTTAAACGTTTAAGTTTTGAACAACCATATGAATTATCAATAATGATAGTAGACTGCCAATACTTTTAGATATAATCTAGATTCTAAAAGATGAATGGTAAGATGAAATTGTTATTTCGTTATCTATATATATATATATTGTTAATATATATGTGTGTGTGTGTGTGTCTGTCCCGTTTCCTGCCGTATTGTATCCATATTTTTTGAAAATTTGTCGTATCCGTTTCAAACCCCATATCTGTATCCTTTCCCGTGTCCGTTTCAGTGCAACTTAGGTTGGCAGAGTGCAAGGGGCAACAAGGGAAGGGTACTGAGTAGCTAGCAGATCAAATGATATGTCAAGGTTTTGATCAATTGGATCGTTTCCATGTTATTGTTGTATTTGTAATTTTCCTCAGAGGGCCATTATCCTAGTAAGGGAGTCTTTTATTCTGTAGACTATTGTTAATGAAAAAATAGATTATGAAGTGCTGATATCTTGTGTGCATGTGTATGAGTTTGGTGTTTTAATAAATTAATTTACTTCCAAAAGTTATCTTTTTTTTACATGTTAAAATCTCAGCTATGTTTTTATTCACTAGGTCTGTGTAATAATCTGCTAAGACATAATTAGCCAGGTTGCTAGGGTTGGAAAATTAATACTGATCATGGAAACAAACCTATTTTAACCCAAATGAGAAGCTTTTGTTGAAATAAGGCTAAGCTTTGGATTTTGAATTTGAATATGTTTTGACCTTGGTGATATATTGGAGTTTGGATTCTTTTAGCCTAAGTTATAGGGTTCTTTGGAGTTGAGCCTTTAGGTTTGAAATTTGGAGAAGCTTAACCTAAAAATCAAATTCATTAAGGTTCGGCATAGGAAATTCACTCGTGAGATATGGAGATTGCAGTGAATTGATGCCTACTTGCTGCTACAAGTTCTAATTTCTAACTCCATCAAGAATTTGATAAAAAGGAAAGTAACAATGTCCATGAAAAAATGACGGTTGCATTTTATAGTCTATGGTCGGCAGGACCTCCACAGGCGGTATGAGTATTCCTTTGTCCTTGGCAGGTGATATGATACAACATATGCATGAGCAATTGTAATGGTGTTCCTTTCTCCATAATGATGATATTATATAGGTTAGTGGACAAAACTTCAAATTTCTTTCTGTGGCCTACTTCATTGGTTTCTTCACTCTAGTTTTCTCCTGTTTGCATTAACAACCCCACTTTCTTTCATTGTACAATCATTGGATTAGTTGCTTATCTAATATTTCTCTTTGGATACTTTGATGGTTGGCACTGGACATTTGATAATTCATGCTGAGTCATCATCCTTTGGTTCTGTATCTCTGTATGCTACAACTTTTGACGAGTTAGTAACTTTACATATGGGTGGCAATATGTTCCTTTGCAATGGTGGTATTATAGAATATAATTTATAAATTGTATTGCTATAATTTTATTGTGTGGTAGTGTGTCCGTGACTTGTGTGACAAGCCCTTGGTGTAATAAATTGCAACCTAGGTGTATCTTAGCCATCAAAGTTGGCTAAGGATTGCATCCAGCCTAGGTCATACCAACCCTTAATATGGGTTAATTTTTTGGTGTTTCCTCTTGACTATCTCTTACTAACTACCACTAGTTTTGAAGCTTGGACACATTATAGAACAACACGCTTGAAGTTCGGTCATACCAGCAGGAATTAATATAATATTGGCGAAAATATCGGTATCAGCAAAATATCGGCAAGGGTCCAGAAAATATCTTATCGACAATATCGGCGAAAATATTGGCAAGCATAAAAAATGCATAATATATTCATTTTTTTCAGATTTATAAACATATAAAGCAATAACAACATGAACTAAACACATTGGCACATAAATATGAAGAAAGCACTAATATATATGATGTCAAATAGAAATGATACATCAAACTTCAAAGGCGATACCAAACCCTGCTGATCCCTAATAATTTTCCAATCAGGGACTCAAACAAAATAACATCACATATCTTGTTGATCCTTGATAATTGTCCAATCAAGGAGTCAACCAAAATAACTTCACATATATGAAACTTTAAAAGTATTTCATCATCATGAGTTATAAACTTATATGTAGCAAAAGTTGCAAAACAAATAAAACTAGCAGCTATGTATCTAAAACCATTGACCGCTCCCTAGCAGCGTTCTTTTTGTCTTGTTCAACAATTGTTTCAAGAGCTTTTTGTATAACCTCCGCACCGGAAACCATACAAGGCATTACATCTGCTTCATGTGCAGGGAGTCTCTCAAGATGGTATTTCAATCGTGTAACCCCTCTTGACATCTTGGTCCCACACAATTTGCGTGATATATATGCCCGATTTGCCCCACCAACAGCCTCCCCATACTCCCAAATTGGGTCCAAGGCTTTTGGCATATTTGACATTTGTAGTGAATTAATTAAAATCTAGGGCACAAAAAAACAAAAAATTGGCATTAAACACCCCAACACAAAAAAATAAGTAATAACCACCTCATTTAAAAAAAATTACTACATTATTTGCATTGTGCAATGTGAATGAAAAATGGCAATAATAGGTTGCATAAGAAAGTTGAAAAAAAAATGAAGCTTGTTGTCCAAATATGGAGAAAACCCTTGAATTGGCTCATGGGCATGAAAATCATAGCAAATGGAAAAAAAACAAAGAAACAAAATGTTGGTAGGCAAAGAAGCAAGCAAGCATAACCTTAAATCTATGAAAAAATCATTAACATAGGGGTTTTTAAGAACATACTTGTGAATGGAAGAAATGAAGTTTGTCTCACTGTTCTTCAATCTTTGATCCACAAAAAAATCTTAGTTGGTGGTGATAATCGTTGTTTGATCCTCAAACCCTCCTTGCCAACCACAACAAAACTCTTCCCCTTCCTTCTTGAACACTCAGAAACAGAAATGAAGGAAAAAAATGATTTTCCATTTTTCTAGCCGCGGCATAACACGACCGGCGATATTTTGCTGAGATATTGGCGATATCTCGGAAATATTGCGATATTTTCGGGAGACAAAATATCGCGATATTTTCTCGGTGATACCGAAAATATCGCGGTATTTCCGATATTCAGCGATATATCACCGATATTATCATCACTGGTTATTATTATCATGGTGCTATGTATTATTATAAAGCTTATTTTTATATATTATAATATCTATTAAATTGTTGAGTATATTTCATTTAATATAGTATATTTTTATATATTAAACTGCTATTTATTATATATGAAATATATGAGTATATATATGATATTTAATATAATATAGAATATAATTTCTATTGTGAAAATATGAATGGTGATGAACCTCATTCAAATGTCATAATCGAAACAGAATTTCATCGTTGCCGAATCTAAATTTGAACCTGAACCATGTGACATTTCTTTAACTTACAACATTTAGTAAAGTCGCCGTGCATATCCTCAAGGCATAGAGCCTATGATGGATCTTATATGGATTTGAAGAAAAAATTGAAAGCAATTGAATTCTGCTGGAGCTTAGAAAACCTTAAAAAGCATTCAAATGTTGTTAGTGTCTCTTGTTTTCAACAGGGGTGCTCCTGTTATATTCGCTGTGGGTTATTCATGCCTGCAATTGTCAGTGCTGGAGGTCCATGTGATAGGGCGAGCTGCAGTTGGGGATTGTGTTTCATTCTGCTTGTGGGACATGTACATCATCAAAGGAATAGCTGGTGTGTAGGAACATCATCTGCATTCTGGTCATGAATTTTTGTCTTCTCTTCTGTCTCTGTTCATTGATAATTTCTTTGACGTCAACTGCAGTTAAAGCTTCAGACGTGTGCCCAATTGCAGCTTTTGACTTCTGGATTTGTTCTGTTTTCCATTATGACAGTACATCTGCAAAAGACTCACTGTCAATGCTGTAATGTGCAAGTCCATGATTAGATTGAAAACTGGGTACATTCTACAACTTGTTCTTTGTTGCACAATCTCATGTGTCATTTCCAGTGGTCCATCAGTAAAATAATAGAAAAAGTAGCAAGTAGTGGCAAATTCTCAACAGTAGCAGATTCATGACTGAAAACAACAGTTTCTCAAGAGCATAATTATGCCATCAAGAAAAATCCAGGAATTTTGTTGAGCCAAACTTGTTTCTGATACCACTTATGTGGCTTTTGATGGTACCAAAGACTGAACCGTGAAGGTAAATCAGTTGGAAAAATTTAATCAAATAAGATAAATGGGTTGGACAATTATTACTGATTGAAAACTAGGGCAATGGGGATAGATTGTTGCAGCAGAGGATATAGGTTTGGATTCGATGATATTCTGAAATACTTGGCAGGATTATTTATATTTTTTAGGCTAACAGAGAGCCCTTCTGTAATAACTATTTTCACCTAATTTGCATAGTCCAATACTTAGTAAAGCTGATAACGACAAAATAATGCATTAATTTTTTACTGCAGTTATCTTCATACTAACAGCAACAAGAAAGAATGACTTACAACATTATATCTTGACATATAGGACCAAATAAGGCCCTATTAAAGCAAGGCATCTCTTCATAAATAAAGAAGTTCTTTTTGTTGGGGTTTGTATTGGAGAGATTTACTAAATGATGTGGCTTCTTGATGAAGCATTTCTGGTGTTTACTTGAAAATATAGTATAAATAACAGATGGGCAGTAATTCACTGATGCAGTTTGATATGAAGTTTGTAATGACTTATATCATTGATTAAGAAGTGAAAAAAAGCTGGCCTTGTGGATGTTCTGCTTCATGAAATTTTGGTTGTCATCGTGTTTTAAAAATAATTGTGTTTTTTGTTTGCAGATCTTTGAACTTATGCGCACAGGTGTTATGTGTAAAATGGATCAACATTCAGTACAACTGAGACATATTCTAATGGAGACATTGCTATATGATAACACGATACACGATGTCCTTCTTCAGGTTTTATGCATAAGAGCAGAGTCCCTGGAGGTTAGGATATTTACATTCTAATATATTGTTGTTGGAGTTTTTGTTGAACTGTTCCTTTGGTGCAGAGGGTGATACATTTTTAACAAATAAGGTGCACATGTTCCATCATTGTCTTCTGTTATTGTTATGTTTGGAAAATGGCAGTCAACTTGAAGCAGTTGACCATCTGTTCTTTTTTGCCTTTTCCCAGGAATTATATCTCAACCGAATGCTTCATCCAAGAGAAATTGAGTGGCTGCAACAGGCTGTGTATTCAGCTATGGATCTAGTGGGTGTTGCACTTAATTATGTTACAGGTGGTGAATATTTAAAAGTGGGTAATCAATTTTATAGTGCTATGAGTGTTCTCTGCCATCTACTTTACGGGTGTTATTTTAAGTTTTTAGAAGTTTATATTTCAACCCTTCATTATAGTCAATTTATGGAAAGCACTAGTTATGTGTGCCGATCTTAACAAATTTATCTTCTTATCTTGGTTTAACGTAAACTTGCACAAGGGTTTGGTAAAATCAGCATTTAATAGCTTAAATTACCCTATATGTTATTGTCCTAGAATGAGGGTTTGCATCCAGTAATTTTAGAAAAGAAAATTTATAATTTGATACAATTTTCAGCCATGATTTTAGGACTGATGTCTAGGGTTTCCTAGCTGTTTTGTGCATTTTTGTTAATTAAAATATTTGTGTTTACCTTTCTCTTGTTTACCATATTAAATAACCCTTGACATTTCGCTGATAGACATCTTTATGGATAGTTCAATATTGGTGTCATAAATCTTGCATGCTATAAATTGTTTCTATCTCAAGCCCTATTTTATAACAACAATCCTTTATTTGATGGTGGCATGTGGGGAACTATCTTGAACATCTATAGGACTTATTGTAGCTCATAGGCTTAGCCAGTAGTTTCCTTAAACTGACCATCTCATCTTCACCCATAGCCTTTTTTTATTGAATATCTTTTCTTGGATTTCTAAATGAAGTTCCTTAGAGGTTACTTGGCTTGGGAATCCTTGAGTTGTCTAACCTCAGGGTCTTGTTGGGGAAGCCTTCCATGTCAGGATAAAATTCAACCACAAAATAGGAAGGGGAGAACCCACTAAGTTGACAGTGGTGGTTGATCTCATTGTTTCCCTAGACTTAGAGTGCCTAGTGAGGCTTTGCACTAGCCTGCTAGATTTTTCTGTAACAATGAATTAATACATATTTGTTTAATATTATGACTTAGAAAGATGCCAATCCAATTGAAGTGAAACATACTTGGACGTTGCTACTTGCCATACAAAGATGAAAATTGCACATGAAGGTTCAACAATCAACCAAACATCATCAGTGTGTTTAGAAAATCGTATACTTGAAATAAACCAAGAAAACATTACAAGCATGATAAGGGAGAATCATATCTCAAGAACTTCTTGTTGACATGCAAATCTAAGCGCAAATATCTTAATTAGTCTGTGTAACAACATCATTCTGACAAGAATAATCAACCTACGTGTCAAAAAATATTGATACCAGTATCATTAAATCACATAATAACAATTCATATTGCAAATCTTGTAATCAGAATGTTCTGAAAAGGATTGAATTAGGATGGTCAAATCATCTTACAGTTTGACAATGTTGCTCAATGCTTATAAATTTGTATTGTCTCATATCATCAATCATGACAATGTAAGAAAAGCAAAGAATCAAGTGAAGATATTTCAAGTGAAAGTGAAAAATGTAATGTTTTGTCACCCATATGCTTTGATGGCGGAGCATTTCTAAAGGGGAATGCAATGTTATGAACATTCATATAAAATAATATAAATAACAATAACTCATAGTTAAATAATAACTTATAATTAATGAAGAGATATGTCCCAACTAAAAAGACATGATTCTTAATGAAGGAGGCACTCCTTCCTAGCTATATGTACGAGGCTTTTATTTGTAATATCATATTATTTACTCTCTCTCTCTCTCTCTCCACACACACACACACACACACACATATTATCCTAATGGAAACATTTGTATTTCAAGTATTTTGGATATTATATTCATGTGTCAAATTTGGCTATTACAAAATACCATTGAAGTCCTGAAAAGCCAATTTTGGATCAATTGCCAGATTTTCTCAAGGTGAAGATGTTGGAATCACTGCTACATATTAGATTTGAAAACTTCTATTTGCTTTGTTGACACTAGTTCTTGTGTAGTAAAAGTTCAAAGATATAAGAGAGAATCTTGCAGGAGAATTTCCAAGATAAACCCTTAAACATTAAAGATATTGAAGACAATCCCTTTGAACAACACGAGAATATAGAGAGAAAAACTCGAGTTAGGGTAGCCCCATCAAATACTCTTTATAGAAGGAATCACTCCACAATCCTGTAGAGTTTTCAAGGATCTTCTAATTTGATAATTACTTCTTATGATTTCTTAAGTCAATATTCCTTTTATTCACTTTCATCATAAAGCAATTACACATAAGATATTGACAATAGAAACAAAATGCTAGTAGGATCATAAAGAGACAGCCAAACAAGAGACACAAAATTTTTTACCCTTCAACCTTCATTTTTCCTTGTCTCCTTTTCATGGATGAGCAAAAGATGCTTGTTGTGTGTGTGATTCGAATTGGCCAAGAGGAGGAGGTCAAATGGCATATATATAGCGATCCTGGGATGCTGAATTGGTGTGACCCTTCATTGGGGCTGACTTAAAGTCTTCCTTACATTTGGAGGCAAAAATTCAATATTTGACAATTCAAAATTCCCTCTTTTTGAAGTTGACATGAAGAACATGTCTTACATATATTTGGAGGGCTAAAATTTCAATTATGAAGATTGACCATAGCTACAAAAATTCAACACTCCCTCTTAGCTAGGGAGGTATTCATAATGACCATCCATATGTTCTCTTGCTGAACAATTTCTCTAAGAAAAGGTTAAGGCAACCTCATTATTTATTATCAGTGTCAACATCATCTGAATACCATTATCTTGGTCAGCTACTTTGACCTGTGGGAAATCAACAACATGTTGATTTGGGGTAGCATAGAATGTGCTCCTGCTCCTGCAACTTGATCACTATATGTACTTAGATCACAAGGTGTGCAAGTCAAGAAACTTTATGAGATTGGCAAGCTATTTACTATCTTATCACTTCGCTCCAGGATTGCTTCTTATATATAGCTGTAGGGGTTCTATTCAACTCTTATCCCAACATTCAACTCAAGTGTACATAACCAAGCTATATACATACCTTAATTAGGTGTATTGTCTACCACTCATTTGCTTAAGATTTCATCAAGTGTACTGCCCTAAAGATGACCTTTTTTGTCACTGATTAACAAGGTTACACCTTTGATTACACTAATCCTGAAGGTCAGTGATGAACCCTTTGATTGGTTTAGGAGTTCAAATTAAGGTTGTATTCAAAACACACCTTCTCTGCCACTGATTTCTAAGAGATATGTCCTTCAAACTACTGTAGCAAACGTTGCCCCTTTTTGCCTTTTAACCTTCCCTATTCTTGCAACAAACCTAAATGGTGCCAACTCTTTTTGTGGACCATGAAACTAGGTTCAAGCAAACCCTTAGTTTGTGACTAACTTGGGTTGATTCAACCTGCTACAGTAACTTATTTGAAACCCTATTGTTATGTGGAATTTACGATTCTTCCCTAGACCTAGTGGCATGGTCTAGAACAACAGAAAGCAAAGAATATAAAGTTCCCCTTAGAGGAATTGGAGAATGGAAAGATGCTTACTTGTGATCCATTGCAAGCTCCTTCTCACTCTCTGCTTGTAAGCTCCAATCGTAGCTCTGATTGCTATAATTAGAACCTACACTTACAATCAACACAAGCCAAAGATCTACAACATTTATGTAGCATTATCCAATCACTCTATTCAATGGATCAACATAGCATTGAAATATATAAATGTAAGCATAACATAACACTTATAGCAAAACTGTTAAATTGGCAACTAGGGCCAAACTCCATGTGGGTCGGCTTATTTATGGCAGCTGATATTTTTATTGGATCCCTCTC